>BQMB01001127.1:230000-244600 GCA_027943415.1 Closterium sp. NIES-67
GAGCTCAGGACGACCCTCTGGGGAGGGAAAGTGAGGCGAGAATGGAAGGGTGGGGGGGGGGGAGGGGGGGGGCAAAGGGGGATGGATGAGACCGGATAGAGGTCTTTTGAGCCTCTCAAAGACCTCTGTATCTCCGCACAGCCGGAGTGCAGCACAACCATCTGAAGAGGAGGGGAGGACGAATGGGTGAGGGGCGGTGTGAAGGGGTAAAGGATTCAGGTAGAAGGACGTCTCCAGAGTGCTCTCAGTGCTCTCTGTGCTCTCAGTGCTCTCTGTGCTCTCAGTGCTCTCTGTGCATGTCTGGACTCCCGACAGTTGTAGAGTGGAGAATGATTCCTTAGAAAGTTTGTAAACAATAACTCAACTCCATTCTTTAGTCAGTTGTAGAATAACTCAACTCCATTTACAGAGCAGCAGCGTGACCCACTGACGTGGATACATGCCCCCGTGGTGGCGTACGGTCCAAACAAAGACGCCCACCTGGCAGGCTGGCAGGGCAGTGCCGCGTGCGGCATTCAAGCTGCCTAAAGAACAAGCATGGGTACACGACTCACATCCATGTCGCTGGTGGGGAGGTACACGCCCGTGGCATACGACCCAAACACCTCCACCTGTTGCCAGACAGCCCAGACACCAGGTTGCCCCGGTGATTGCCCCAGGCACGCGATGATTGCCCTGCCATGTGCCCAGCCATGTGCCCTGCCCCGGCTCTCATGGCTGGGCTGGATGGTGGTGGCAGCCACACTCACTTCAATCCTCCTACTCACACACTCACATCCACGTTGCTGGTGGGGAGGTGCAAGCCCGTGGCGTATGCACGAATGACCCAAAGACCTCCACCTGGCAGTGCGGCGAGATGCTCCGGATGACATCTGTCACCCGCCCCACTGCATTTGAAGTGAATGTGCCTCTAAAGCAGGTATATCAGGTCACACTCACATCCACGTCGCTGGTGGGGAGGTACACGCCCGTGGCGTACGATCCAAAGACCTCCACCTGGCAGTGCGGCCAGATGCTCCGGATGACAGCTGTCACCCGTCCCACTGCCTCCCCCCTTGTCTGCTTCTCCTGCTCTGAGGCCTCCACAAACCGGCAGAACTCCACAATTTCTGGGGTATAAGAGGGGGTTTGCGAGGGGGGGGGGAGGGGGTTTACGAGGGGGCCAGTTGAGACGGAGCGAAGTGACTGACTGTGTGCTGACAGTTGAGCGAAGGATCAGAACCAGTTGCTCTGGATAACTTTTGAGGCGCCTCAAAAGTTGAGCGAAGGATTAGAACCAGTTGCTCTGGATAACTGCTGTCTCTGATGCCTCCACAAACCGACAGGACTCAACTAGCTTTGGGGTGAACAAAAACGCAGTGTAACTCCATGTGTTATCCGTTGAGTTTTGAGGCGCCTCAAAACGCAGTGTAACTCCATGTGTTATCAGTTGAAAGGTTCAGGTTTATGATGCAAGTGTGTGCACGAGCCCGAGTCGACACAGGCTCTTTCGAAAGCTGTGTGTGCATGCGCGCGTGCGTGCGTGTGTGTGTGCACATGTGTGTGCGTGCGTGCGTGCGTGCGTGTGTGTGTGCATGTGTGTGTGAGTGTATGTGTGTGTTGCTGCTTTTGCAGTTGGTGCAGTTGTAGCAGGTTTGGGGTTTTGCAGCTAACGCAGCAGCTTATGGGAGAACGGCTTGGCCCAGGCAGAGGAAGGGGCTGCACGGCTTCGTTCGGGTTTATAACTAGCATGGCAGTTTATCCACTTACGGTTGGCACACACCTTACCTTGGTGCAGTGCAGGTGGAGGAAGGAAGGGGCTGCGTGGTTTCGTTTGCGTTTATAACTAGCATGGCAGTTGGGCCACTTCCGGTTCGCGTGCCTTACCTTGGTGCAGTGCAGGTGGAGGAAAGAGCTCCGCTTGGGTTAGGGAATTCAAGCACATGACAGCACAGCTGTTGGGGCTTTAGAGCTCTCTGACTAGCACAGCTGTTTGGGCTTTAAGGATTTCTCACTACCACAGCTTGGGTTAGGGTATTCAAGCAAATGACAGCACAAATGTTTGGGCTTTAGGGCTTTATGGCTAGCAGAGATGTTCAGACGGCTTGCATTGGTGCACAGATAAGGTCGCGGGTTGAGGGTTTAAGGGTTGGTAACACAGTCTATCGGCGTTTGCCTTGGTGCAGGCGCAGGAAGGGGCTGCGCGGACGCCCCTCTGGATGACCCATGGCACATGCTGTGTGACGCTGCATGGATAAGAGCGCGGGTTCAGGGTTTTAAGGTGGGTAGAGAGGGTCTATTGAGGGTTGCCTTGCTGCAGGTGGGGGATTATGCGCGGCTTGCCTGGGTGCAGGCGCAGGAAGGGGCTGGTTGGTAAGTTAGCTAATTCAGGGTTTAACGTCGGCTGTAGGGCGAAACGAGGCTTGCCTTGATGCAGGCGCAGAAACGGGCTGCGCGGATGCCCCTCCGGATGCCCCACGCTCCATGGCGCTGCAGGGTCCGCCACTGGCGCAAACTTTCCGCCCCTAGCTTCCGCCACTGGCGCTGAAGGTTCCGCCACTGATCCAATACGGGCAAATTTCCCACCACTAGTTTCCCCCGCATCCCCCACTTCCGCGTGTGCTTCCCCCACCCGTTCCCCTTCCCCTTCCCCCTCCCCTTCAGCTTCCGCTTTCCTCTTCTTGCCATCCTTGGTCACTGACTTTCTCCTCGATCCCTCATCGTCTTCCAATACATCACCGCCGTCCGGGAGCCTTGATCTAACGGCTCCTCTCGAGCCTGCCAGCGAGTCTATCGGACGGTCCAGATCTCCTTCCCGCCGGGTAGCCTGTCCGCCGTCCGATCGAGCTTTGTCTTCTACATCGTCGGTCTGAAATTCATCGGGTTTAGTTTCATCGACTTCCGGTTTCTTCGCCAAAGGTGTGGTTACCACATCTATATGGACCAGGCGAATCATAAGACCCTCTTCCATCTCCCCGTCACTGTCGCTATCCTCGTCATTATCCTCATCTATAGCCCTACCAGGCGCGCTAGTAACGGGGACAGAGGGACGCGTGGCTGACGGTGAGTCCACCGACGAATCTCTCGCTGCCAGCTCAGCAACTAGGGCGGCAATCGCACGCTCAGAATCAACAGGCAGGGAGGAACTCGTAGCGAGCGTCGACAGTAACGGATCATTCAGTAACGGATCGCGCAACGCACTCGTTCCGATGACGGTACCGAGCGTTCGATAGAGGAACCCCGAGCCTTGCGAGGTCGCCATGATCAGTTACTTACTTCCAATCATAAGTACTCCGAGCCTCGCGAAACTCTGAGAAGATGGCGAGCACCACTGAGCAATGCTGGAGGTTGACGCTATTCTACTGCACCGCTGGCTGTGCTCATACTGAAGTTGACAACGCCCGGTACTGTACCACTCTAGACACATTTTTTGCCGAGACTCGCTGGGCGGGAAAAGCTTTGTACAGTTTTGCCCCCCACCCCCGAATTCGTCACTGTTTGCGCACTGTTGATTACAAGCTGTTGGGTTCCTTTTGTGTCGCGAGCGACCCTTTTATTCGCTGAGAAGTATTTTTCGCTAGAGGAGCTTTGCCGAAATTGATTTCGTCCAGTGTTTTTGGCACTGTTTTCATGGTCAGTAAACATGGGTTTTCACCATTCTAGACGCGGGCTTTAAGTGTCGCGTTATTCATCATGGTACCACTACAGACAGGATCGCTTTGTAGACCTTATTCTCGCAAGCTATGAATGGCTTCAATATAATCCGGTAATGTACAAGCTCTATTTGGCAGACATTGCTTAAGAACATCCAATCATTGGACGTAACACATCCTTGAAACCCTTCTCGAAATTCTCCTCAGAGAATCTCTTGGCCCTCTCCCTGCCAGCTGTCGCCATCCGCTCCCTCTCCTCCGCTGACATGGCAAAAACCGCCCGCATGGCAGCAGCGTATTCGTCCTCAGTCGTCGCCAGAAACCCTACAGGGCTAGCAGACGGATCTGCTTCTATCTCGCCCTTTGAAATCAACGGCTCCGATTGTTCTGACACTTGGTTACCACCCTCATGCTTCCCCCCACTATCCTCTCCTTCTAATCCCTCTACCTCTCCCTCTCCCACTCCCTCCTCTTTCTCCTCTCCCCCCTCCTCCGCTTGCCCCATTTTGCCCGCTGAACCTCCCTCCAGGGCAGGGCAGGCGGGCACAACAATGTCCAGCTTGGGGCCGGCTGAATCGTGGGCTGGAAGAAGGCACAGGGAGATCAAAGGTACGGGAAAACGGGAGCATGGAGGGGGGGGGTTGAGGGTCTAGCCTTCCCTCTAGGGCAGGGCAGGCGGGCACAACCATGTCCAGCTTGGGGCTGGCTGAATCGTGGGCTGGAAGGACAAAGAAACGGAAGGAAGGGAAGTGGTAGAGGCGGGTTGAGGGTTGAGGGTTGACCGTTGAGGGTCTACCCTTCTTGCACGACGATTTCCATTTCAGGGCAAGCAGGATTGTGGGCTGAGGAGTATTTTGAGTCAACTCAAAATACACCTATTTAAGGGCAAGCAGGATTGTGGGCTGAGGAGTATTTTGACTCGACTCAAAATACACCTATTTAAGGGCAAGCAGGATTGTGGGCTGAGGAGTATTTTGATTCGACTCAAAATACACCTATTTAAGGGCAAGCAGGATTGTGGGCTGAGGAGTATTTTGAGTCGACTCAAAATACACCTGTTTAAGGGCAAGCAGGATTGTGGGCTGAGGAGTATTTTGAGTCGACTCAAAATACACCTGTTTAAGGGCAAGCAGGATTGTGGGCTGAGGAGTATTTTGAGTCGACTCAAAATACACCTGTTTAAGGGCAAGCAGGATTGTGGGCTGAGGAGTATTTTGAGTCGACTCAAAATACACCTGTTTAAGGGCAAGCAGGATTGTGGGCTGAGGAGTATTTTGATTCGACTCAAAATACACCTGTTTAAGGGCAAGCAGGATTGTGGGCTGAGGAGTATTTTGATTCGACTCAAAATACACCTGTTTAAGGGCAAGCAGGATTGTGGGCTGAGGAGTATTTTGAGTCGACTCAAAATACACCTGTTTAAGGGCAAGCAGGATTGTGGGCTGAGGAGTATTTTGAGTCGACTCAAAATACACCTGTTTAAGGGCAAGCAGGATTGTGGGCTGAGGAGTATTTTGAGTCGACTCAAAATACACCTATTTAAGGGCAAGCAGGATTGTGGGCTGAGGAAACCAAGAATGAGACTGAAAGAAAACGGGGAGAGAGGGAGTTTGAGGTTCTAGCCTTGCATCCATACCATGGCATGGCAGGCAGGCAACACTAGTAGGGCCAGTTTGGTACCATACCCAAAGTGCCCAACCCACATGGTACTACCACACACACACTGCACCCACCTGTGGGAACAGCCACTACCACACACACACACACACTGCACCCACCTATAGGGTGGGTGATGCAGCCCCAGGACAGCCCCTGCTGATGCCGTGTATCCAACCATGCTGATGCCAAGGTGCTCATCATCCTCCCACATGGTGGCACCTTCCCTAGGGGTGGATGGCAACAGCATTCACAGGTACCCACCTATGGGCACAGCCCCTGCTGCCCCTGCTGCCGTGTACTCAACCACACTGATGCCAAGGTGCTCATCATCCTCCCACATGGTGGGCAGGCGAACCACAGGTGGCACCTTCCCCAGTGGTACCTGTTACCTGTGACCATAGCACTCATCATCCCATGTGGTGCGTGCAGCAGACCACAGGCAGCACGTTTCCTAGGGGTTACATGGTAACAGCAACCACAGGCAGCACCTTTCCTAGGGGTTACATGGTAACAGCAACCACAGGCAGCACGTTTCCTAGGGGTTACATGGTAACAGCAACCACAGGCAGCACGTTTCCTAGGGGTTACATGGTAACAGCAACCACAGGCAGCACGTTTCCTAGGGGTTACATGGTAACAGCAACCACAGGCAGCACGTTTCCTAGGGGTTACATGGTAACAGCAACCACAGGCAGCACGTTTCCTAGGGGTTACATGGTAACAGCAACCACAGGCAGCACGTTTCCTAGGGGTTACATGGTAACAGCAACCACAGGCAGCACGTTTCCTAGGGGTTACATGGTAACAGCAACCACAGGCAGCACGTTTCCTAGGGGTTACATGGTAACAGCAACCACAGGCAGCACGTTTCCTAGGGGTTACATGGTAACAGCAACCACAGGCAGCACCTTTCCTAGGGGTTACATTGTAACAGCAACCACAGGCAGCACGTTTCCTAGGGGTTACATGGTAACAGCAACCACAGGCAGCACCTTTCCTAGGGGTTACATGGTAACAGCAACCACAGGCAGCACGTTTCCTAGGGGTTACATGGTAACAGCAACCACAGGCAGCACCTTTCCTAGGGGTTACATGGTAACAGCAACCACAGGCAGCACGTTTCCTAGGGGTTACATGGTAACAGCAACCACAGGCAGCACGTTTCCTAGGGGTTACATGGTAACAGCAACCACAGGCAGCACGTTTCCTAGGGGTTACATGGTAACAGCAACCACAGGCAGCACCTTTCCTAGGGGTTACATGGTAACAGCAACCACAGGCAGCACGTTTCCTAGGGGTTACATGGTAACAGCAACCACAGGCAGCACCTTTCCTAGGGGTTACATGGTAACAGCAACCACAGGCAGCACGTTTCCTAGGGGTTACATGGTAACAGCAACCACAGGCAGCACGTTTCCTAGGGGTTACATGGTAACAGCAACCACAGGCAGCACCTTTCCTAGGGGTTACATGGTAACAGCAACCACAGGCAGCACGTTTCCTAGGGGTTACATGGTAACAGCAACCACAGGCAGCACGTTTCCTAGGGGTTACATGGTAACAGCAACCACAGGCAGCACGTTTCCTAGGGGTTACATGGTAACAGCAACCACAGGCAGCACCTTTCCTAGGGGTTACATGGTAACAGCAACCACAGGCAGCACATTTCCTAGGGGTTACATGGTAACAGCAACCACAGGCAGCACGTTTCCTAGGGGTTACATGGTAACAGCAACCACAGGCAGCACGTTTCCTAGGGGTTACATGGTAACAGCAACCACAGGCAGCACGTTTCCTAGGGGTTACATGGTAACAGCAACCACACGCACCCACCTATGGGGATAGCCCCTGCTGCCATGTACTCCACAACACTGATGCCGAAGTGCTCGTCCCACATGGTGTGAAGGCCACAGGTAGGGGCACACACCCTTACAACCATACACACACCCATCACACCCACCTATGGGGATAGCCCCTGCTGCCATGTACTCCACAACGCTGATGCCGAAGTGCTCATCCCACATTGTGTGCAACCCACAGGTGGCGCTGCCTAATAGCTGCTGTAGGTCCCTGCCATGCAATAACGAGGATAGAAATGATGCAATAACGAGGATAGAAAAGATGCAATAACGAGGATATAAAAGATGCAATAACGAGGATATAAAAGATGCAATAACGAGGATAGAAAAGATGCAGTAACGAGGATGGGAACACTGGGGAAGCAGGATACGGAAGTACTGCTGTAACAAAGACCACAAATGGCACCGCCTGCAGCTGCTGTAGCTCTCTGGCACTATGTTGACAAAAACGCTTTTGTGAGTTTGCGTTTTGCGTTTAAACGCAATCGTTTAAACGCAATCGTTTAAACGCAATACGCAAAAACGCATCAAAACGCTCGAACGCACCTTGGAATTTTTTGGGCTGCCCGGAACAAAAAAACGCAAAAAAAACCCACAAAGTCGCGAATCGAAAACACATTTCGCCGCGCGCCGCGAAACGCCAACACGTTTCGCGCGTCGCAAATTCGTCGTCGTGCAGTCGCGAAACTTTTCATAGCGACACGATAACTCATCAATCCCTCCCTTCCTTTTCCCAACGTGTTGAAAATCCCAACCTATCCCCCCCCCGCTTGATCCAGATCTATCTGTAGAGGAGAAATTCGCTCACCTGACATGCACTAACGATCTAGTACTCTTACGTTCTTCCTTCCAGCACCTAAGCTACCCGACTTCGAGCCCCTAGCATGGCGTCCCCTGCCCAGGCCAAATTTCCCGCCTGCCCGGGCAGGCGTTTTTCGAGCGTATTTGAAGCCTGGAATTCTGCGTTTTGCGTCCTGAACGCAAGCGTTCAGAACGAAACGCAAAAACGCGGAAACGCGTTTATGCCAACATAGCTCTGGCATACAATAAACGGGATGGGTACAGGGCGGTACCAGAGATTTAAGCCCAGGCCAGGCTTTAAGTCCACTCAAAAGCTCCCTGGCATGCAATAAAGGGGATGGGTACAAGGCACTACCAGAGATATGCGCCTATTACCTACAGAACTTGTTTTCTCGCCGACCTGAAGGGGATGATGACTAAAAAATCTGCCCGTCTCTCCACCCCAACCGACACCGCCAGGCAACCCAAGCAGGTCGAAGCGCCTCTTGTCTTCCCGGTGCCGGCTGGTGCCCACCAGCTTCAACCGCACTGCACCCATTGGAGCCCCCTTGCCTCTCCCTAACCCTCACCTGAAAGGAATGTTGACAGCAAAGTCCACCCGCCTTTCAATCCCAAGCGACACCGCCAGGCACCCAAGCAGCTCGATCCGCCTCTCGTCCTCCCGGTGCCGACTGCTGCCCACCAGCTTCAGACGCACGCCAGCCATCGGATCGGGCTCAGATGGAGCGCCAGCCGTTGGATCGGGATCGGACAGCGCTGTGGGCTTTATGGCCTGTGCGAAGGCTCGAAGCTGCAAAGCGTGGTTCTGAGAAGGGAGAGGAGTGGTGTGGGGAGGAGAGAAGGGAGGGAGGGGGAGAGTGCATCGACGAGTCAAATCGCGTCACGTTGGATCGGGATCGGATGGCGCTGTGGGCAAAGGCTCGAAGCTGCGAAGCGTGGTTCTGAGAGAGATGAAGGGGGGGAAGGAGGGGGAGGGGGAGGGGAGGAGGGGTGGTGTGGGGAGGGGGAAGGGGGAGGAGAATGGAGAAGGAAATGCGGTGATTCTTTTCCCCCCTGTTTCTGAATAATGGAGAAGAAAATGCGGTGATTCTTTTCCCCCCTGTTTCTGAAGAATGGAGAAGAAAATGCGGTGATTCTTTTCCCCCCTGTTTCTGAGGAATGGAGAAGAAAATGCGGTGATTCTTTTCCCCCCTGTTTCTGAAGAATGGAGAAGGAAATGCGGTGATTCTTATCCCCCCTGTTTCTGAAGAATGGAGAAGAAAGTGCGATGATTCTTTTCCCCCCTGTTTCTGAAGAATGGAGAAGAGAATGCGGTGATTCTTTTCCCCCCTGTTTCTGAAGAATGGAGAAGAAAATGTGCCCACATTGTATCTTAGCGTTTATCACAAGGTGCCCTACAGCATTACTCAGAGCATCCCGCGCACCATTTCCTTGTGTACGGTACAGCATCCCCTGGCGCACTCAGAGCATCCCTTGGCGCACTCAGAGCATCCCTGGCGCACTCAGAGCATCCCTGGCGCACTCAGAGCATCCCTGGCGCACTCAGAGCATCCCTGGCGCACTCAGAGCATCCCTGGCGCACTCAGAGCATCCTTGGTGCACTCAGAGCATCCCTGGCGCACTCAGAGCATCCTTGGTGCACTCAGAGCATCCCTGGTGCACTCAGAGCATCCCCTGGCGCACTCAGAGCATCCCTGGCGCACTCAGAGCATCCCTGGTGCACTCAGAGCATCCCTGGCGCACTCAGAGCATCCCTGGCGCACTCAGAGCATCCCTGGCGCACTCAGAGCATCCTTGGTGCACTCAGAGCATCCTTGGTGCACTCAGAGCATCCCTGGCGCACTCAGAGCATCCCTGGCGCACTCAGAGCATCCCTGGCGCACTCAGAGCATCCCTGGCGCACTCAGAGCATCCCTGGCGCACTCAGAGCATCCCTGGCGCACTCAGAGCATCCCTGGCGCACTCAGAGCATCCTTGGTGCACTCAGAGCATCCCTGGTGCACTCAGAGCATCCCCTGGCGCACTCAGAGCATCCTTGGTGCACTCAGAGCATCCCTGGCGCACTCAGAGCATCCCTGGCGCACTCAGAGCATCCCTGGCGCACTCAGAGCATCCCTGGCGCACTCAGAGCATCCCTGGCGCACTCAGAGCATCCCTGGCGCACTCAGAGCATCCCCTGGCGCACTCAGAGCATCCCTGGCGCACTCAGAGCATCCCTGGCGCACTCAGAGCATCCCTGGCGCACTCAGAGCATCCCTGGCGCACTCAGAGCATCCCTGGCGCACTCAGAGCATCCCTGGCGCACTCAGAGCATCCCTGGCGCACTCAGAGCATCCCTGGCGCACTCAGAGCATCCCTGGCGCACTCAGAGCATCCCTGGCGCACTCAGAGCATCCCTGGCGCACTCAGAGCATCCCTGGCGCACTCAGAGCATCCCTGGCGCACTCAGAGCATCCCTGGCGCACTCAGAGCATCCCTGGCGCACTCAGAGCATCCCTGGCGCACTCAGAGCATCCCTGGCGCACTCAGAGCATCCCTGGCGCACTCAGAGCATCCCTGGCGCACTCAGAGCATCCCTGGCGCACTCAGAGCATCCCTGGCGCACTCAGAGCATCCCCTGGCGCACTCAGAGCATCCCTGGCGCACTCAGAGCATCCCTGGCGCACTCAGAGCATCCCTGGCGCACTCAGAGCATCCCTGGCGCACTCAGAGCATCCCTGGCGCACTCAGAGCATCCCTGGCGCACTCAGAGCATCCCTGGCGCACTCAGAGCATCCCTGGCGCACTCAGAGCATCCCTGGCGCACTCAGAGCATCCCTGGCGCACTCAGAGCATCCCTGGCGCACTCAGAGCATCCCTGGCGCACTCAGAGCATCCCCTGGCGCACTCAGAGCATCCCTGGCGCACTCAGAGCATCCCTGGCGCACTCAGAGCATCCCTGGCGCACTCAGAGCATCCCTGGCGCACTCAGAGCATCCCTGGCGCACTCAGAGCATCCCTGGCGCACTCAGAGCATCCCTGGCGCACTCAGAGCATCCCTGGCGCACTCAGAGCATCCCTGGCGCACTCAGAGCATCCCTGGCGCACTCAGAGCATCCCTGGCGCACTCAGAGCATCCCCTGGCGCACTCAGAGCATCCCTGGCGCACTCAGAGCATCCCTGGCGCACTCAGAGCATCCCTGGCGCACTCAGAGCATCCCTGGCGCACTCAGAGCATCCTTGGTGCACTCAGAGCATCCCCTGGCGCACTCAGAGCACCCCCTGGCGCACTCAGAGCATCCCTGGCGCACTCAGAGCATCCCTGGCGCACTCAGAGCATCCCTGGCGCACTCAGAGCATCCCTGGCGCACTCAGAGCATCCCTGGCGCACTCAGAGCATCCCTGGCGCACTCAGAGCATCCCTGGCGCACTCAGAGCATCCCTGGCGCACTCATAGCATCCTTGGTGCACTCAGAGCATCCCTGGCGCACTCAGAGCATCCCTGGCGCACTCAGAGCATCCCTGGCGCACTCAGAGCATCCCTGGCGCACTCAGAGCATCCCCTGGCGCACTCAGAGCATCCTCTTGTACGCTAAAAGGTAGGCGGCATCTGCAGAATCTCTTTGCGAAGTCAGCATTGCAGATGCTTAGAGAAAAGCCATGGCACATAAGTGGTGTTCCCTCATCTCTTTGCGGAGTCAGCATTGCAGATTATGGGGCGCCTCACAACACTTTGCATACTCAATTTTTGAGTCGACTAAAAAATCGACTCGAAATTCTCAAAAGCAGTACCTTTTCTGGTCTGAACTGCGCCACCGAAACGACGTAGCCTGGCTCCGGGCGAGAGAGCGGGAGGGCCTGGGCACAAGGGGGAGGAGGCAGGGGAGAAAAGGCAGCAAGGCACAAGCATGGCGGGAGGACGGTTTGACGGAGCGGAGGGAGACCATGCCTTGAGCACACGCGCAGAACCGCTGCCTCGCAAAGCATTTTCCAGCATGGTTAACCCATGCCTTGAGAGCACACGCATCAAGCGAAAGAAATGATGTGTCCTGGCTCCGGGCGAGAGAGAGAGAGGGCCTGCGCAGAAGGGGGAGGCAGGGGAGGGAGCAGGGGGGAGAGCGGGGGAGGCACGGGAGAGAGCACGGGGGAGAGCACGGGGGAGAGCACGGGGGAGAGCATGGGGGAGAGCACGGGGGAGAGCACCCGGGAGAGCACGGGGGAGAGCACGGGGGAGAGCACTTTTGAGAGCACGGGGGAGAGCACGGGGAAGAGCACGGGGGAGAGCACGGGGGAGAGCACGGGGGAGAGCACGGGGGAGAGCACGGGGGAGAGCACGGGGGAGAGCACGGGGGAGAGCACGGGGGAGAGCAGGGGGGAGAGCAGGGGGAAGAGCAGGGGGGAGAGCACGGGGGGAGAGCAGGCGGGAGAGCAGGGGGGAGAGCAGTGGGGAGAGCAGGGGGGAGAAGGCAAGGCAGCACACAACAGGCAGAGTGTAGAGGGGGGATTCGCCTAGAGAGTACTTAGTACTCTAAAAGAGTATCTAGTAGCTGGAGGGGGGCAAAGTACCCGCCTGGAGAGAAGCAGTATCAGCAGTGAGGGGTGGAGTGGAGGGGGGGGGGGGGAAGTGGTCCACCTTGTGAACAGTGCAAAGCTTGTTGCTTGTCCAGATTCACTGAATGTGCCTGGACCTGGGCACTACCTGAAAAGGCAGCTGAAAAGGCACCTGGAAAAGCACCTGAGAAAGCAGGTTACCCACCTGGAGAGCAGCGGTGTCGCAGGGGGGGTACACCCGGTGAACAGTGCTCGGCCTGTTTCGCGTCCAGATTCGTCGAATGTGGCCCTCGGTCCATGAGGAGTTGACCATGACAGTGTCCGCATGCCCGCCCGCCCACCCATAGAGGAACGCGAAGAGGCGGTAGTAGTAGAGCTTGGACGAGGAGAGGAGAGAGCTGAGGTGAACAGAGAGGATAGGAATGCGGAGGGAAACTAGACACAGTGTCTGCATGCATGTCCGCCCGCCCACCTGTAGGGGAAGGAACGCGGACAGGCGCCTCAAAACCATGACAGTGCCCACATGCCCCCGGACTTGGAGGAGGAGATAAGGGAGCACGATGGGGATGCAGCGTGAGTGTCGTGTGACATTGTAACGAGGTGACTTTTGAGTCGACTCAAAAGGCACCTCGTTACAAGGACTTGGAGGAGGGAAGGGAGCACGATGGGGATGCAGCGTGAATGAGGCCCACGTGGCCCTTTTGAGTCGACTCAAAAATGGGGAGGAGGTCACTGTCTGTCACAGGGTCGGCATGCCTCCCTGCACAACCTCCAACCTCAATGCTCACTCACTTGTTTGCCTGCCACCATGCCATCATGGTTATATACACGGCAGTGCGTTGTCACTTTTGAGTCGACTCAAAAGTCACCTCGTTACAATGTCACACAACACTTTTGAGTCGACTCAAAAGCCACCATGCCGTCATGGTTATACACAGCAGTGCGTTTCTGCACCCTCTGTAGCATATTTAGTTTTGAGGCGCCTCAAAACTAAACAAGCCGTCATGGTTATCCACGGCAGTGCGTTTCTGCACCCTCTGTAGCATATTCCCACTTCCTCCTCCTCCCCCTATCCCCTTTCCCGCTTCCCCTTGCACGCACCTGCCAACCACAGGGTCATCGTTGTTGTCATCATCGCTGCTGCACCCTCTGTAGCTTGTCCCCACTTATCGCCACCCCCAGTCATTCCCCCTCTCCTCCCTCTAGCCTCACCTGCTGGCCACTGTATCATCGTTGTTGTACATGGCTGTGCGCTGCTGCACCCTCTGCAGCATGCCCACGCTAATCGCCGGAAAGTGCATGACGGGCAACACACCACCAAACACCCTCCATTCCCCCCCCCATCTCCATCTTTGAACCTCAAGCCTCACCTGCTGCTGGCCACCCTATCATCAATGTTGTACATGGCTGTGCGCAGCGGCACTCTCTGTAGCATGTCCCCCCCACTTATCGTCCCTCCTCTTCCCCTTGTGAGGCCCACCTGCTGGCCACAGTATCATCGTTGTTGTACATGGCAGTGCGCTGCTGCACCCTCTGCAGCATGTCCCCGCTTATAGTCGGGTAGTGCGTGTAACACACCACCAAACACCCTCCCCCTCCCCCTCCTCCCCCTTCCGCCCCCCCTCCCCCTACTCCACCTGCCCCCCCTCCCCCCCCTGCTCGTCCCCCTAGTAGCAGCTTCACTATAGGATAAGAGAACGCGTATCCAGCAGTATCAACAAAAACAGACGGCGGGCGGCGAAGAACGGCCTCTAGTGCGAGGGCCATGGATCCCAGCGATTGGCCGAGGAGGGTGAAGCGGGGGTAGAGGGACGCCTCCACCAGGTGGCGGTAGGACAGGCGGACGACCTTTTATGGGGCGGCGGGTGTGGGGGGAGGAAGGAGGAAAGAAGGTTCAAAGCGATTGGCAGGAGGGTGAAGCGGGGGTAGAGGGACGCCTCCACCACGTGGCGGTAGGACAGGCGGACGACCTTGGCAGGGGAGGCAGGCAGGGAGGGAGGGAGGGAGGGAGGGAGGGAGGGAGGGAGGGAGGGAGGGAGGGAGGGAGGGAGGGAGGGAGGGGAGGGAGGGGAGGAGAAGAGGAGCAGGAAGGGGAAGAGGTCAGAAGTTACAGGCCGGA
>BQMB01001128.1:0-15000 GCA_027943415.1 Closterium sp. NIES-67
AAGAGCATGCTGGCCTGTGCTCGGAGGCAAAACCCAGGTGTGTGGGAAGTTATGGTATCTCAAGCGTTTTCGCATGTCCAAGTTCTTGAGTGGTACCCACCAAACAAGTTCGCTTAGCTTTGCAAAGCTGTGCTTAGCTTCGCTTTGCTTCACTTAGCTTCGCTTCTCTTCGCTTCGCTTCTCTTTGCTTCTCTTCACTTCGCTTAGCTTAGCTTCGCATAGCTTCGCAGAGCTTCGCTTAGATTCGCTTCGCTTCTCTTCGCTTCTCTTCGCTTTGCTTCCCTTAGCTTCGCTTCGCTTCTCTTAGCTTCGCTTAGCTTCGCTTTGCTTCGCTTATCTTTGCTTCGTTTTCGCTTCACTTCTATTAGCTTCGCTTAGCTTCGCTTCGCTTCGCATAGCTTCGCTTTGCTTTCTCTTCGCTTCTCTTCGCTTAGCTTCGCTTAGCTTCGCTTCGCTTAGCTTCGCTTAGCTTCGCTTAGCTTCGCTTCGCTTTGCTTAGCTTTGCTTCGCTTCGCGTAGCTTTGCTTAGATTCGCTTCGCTTTGCTTCGCCTAGCTTCGCTTCGCTTCGCCTAGCTTCGCTTCGCTTCGATTTGCTTCGCTTACCTTCTTGTTCGCTTCGCTTAGCTTTCGCTTCGCTTTGCTTCGCTTTGCTTCGTGCTCACTTCGCTTTGCTTCTATTCACTTCGCTTCGCTTTGCTTAGCTTCCCTTAGCTTCATGTTCACTTCCCTAAGCTCTATGTTCACTTCGCTTAGCTTCGCTTCGCTTACCTTCGTGTTCGCTTCGCTTAGCTTCGTGTTCTCTTCGCTTAGCCTCGCTTCGCTTAGCTTAGCTTTCGTTCCCTTAGCTTCCCTTAGCTTTGCTTCGCTTCGCTTCGATTAGCTTCGCTTCGCTTCGCTTCGCTTCGCTAAGCTTCCTGTTTGCTTCGCTTCGCTTAGCTGCGCTTAGCTTTGCATAGCTGCGCTTAGATTCGCTTTGCTTCACTTAGCTTTGCTTCTCTTCGCTTCGCTTCTCTTTGCTTCTCTTCGCTTTGCTTAGCTTAGCTTCGCATAGCTTTGCATAGCTTCGCTTAGATTCGCTTGGCTTCGCTTCGCTTCTCATCGCTTCTCTTCGCTTCACATCCCTTAGCTTCGCTTCGCTTTTCTTAGCTTCGCTTAGCTTCGTTTCGCTCCGCTTATCTTTGCTTTGTTTTGCTTCGCTTCTATTAGCTTCGCTTAGCTTCGCTTCGCTTCGCTTTGCTTCGCTTCACTTCGCTTAGATTCGCTTCGCTTCGCTTCGCATAACTTCGCTTCGCTTCTCTTAGCTTCGCTTAGCTTCGCTTCGCTTCATTTCGCTTCTCTTCATTTTGCTTTGCTTAGCTTCGCTTCGCTTCGCTTCGCTTCGCTTCGCTTCGCTTTGCTTAGCCTCGCTTTGCTTCCCTTAGCTCGCTTCGCTTCGCTTAGCCTCGCTTTGCTTCCCTTAGCTTCGCTTCGCTTCGCTTAGCCTCGCTTCGCTTTGGTTCGCTTAGCTTTGCTTCTCTTCGCTTAGCTTTGCTTCGCTTTGCTTCTCTTCGCTTCTCTTCTCTTCTCTTCACTTCTCTTCCCTTAGCTTCGCTTTGCACTGCTTCCCTTAGCTTCGCTTCGCTTAGCTTCGCTTCGCTTCGCTTAGCTTCGCTTCGCTTCGCTTTGCTTCGCTTCCCTTAGCTTCCCTTAGCTTCGCTTCGCTTCGCTTCGATTAGCTTCGCTTCGCTTCGCTTCGCTTCACTTTGCTAAGCTTTCTGTTTGCTTCGCTTCGCTTAGCTTCGCTTAGCTTTGCATAGCTGCGCTTAGCTTCGCTTTGCTACGCTTCGCTTCGCTTCTCTTCGCTTCGCTTCTCCTTGCTTCTCTTCGCTTCGCTTAGCTTAGCTTCGCATTGCTTCGCTTAGATTCGCTTAGCTTCGCTTCGCTTCTCATCGCTTCTCTTCGCTTCGCATCCCTTAGCTTCGCTTCGCTTTTCTTTGCTTCGCTTAGCTTCATTTCGCTCCGCTTATCTTTGCTTCGTTTCGCTTCGCTTCTATTAGCTTCGCTTCGCTTCGCTTCGCTTCGCATAGCTTCGCTTTGCTTCTCTTCGCTTCTCTTCGCTTAGCTTCACTTAGCTTCGCTTCGCTTAGCTTCGCTTCGCTTAGCTTCGCTTCGCTTAGCTTCGCTTCGCTTAAATTTGCTTCGCTTTGCTTCGCCTAGTTTCGCTTAGCTTCGCTTCGCTTCGCCTAGCTTCGCTTAGATTCGCATCGCTTCGATTAGCTTCGTTTACCTTCTTGTTTGCCTCGCTTAGCTTCGCTTCGCTTCGCTTCGATTAGCTTCGCTTCGCTTCGATTAGCTTTGCTTCGCTTCGCTTTGCTTCGTGCTCGCTTCGGTTAGCTTCTCTTCACTTTGCTTCGCTTTGCTTAGCTTCCCTTAGCTTCATGTTCGCTTCGCTTAGCTTCGCTTCGCTTCGCTTCGATAAGCTTAGCTTTGCTTCGCTTAGCTTCGTGTTCGCTTTGCTTAGCTTCGTGTTCGCTTAGCTTAGCTTCGCTTTGCTAAGCTTCGCTTTGCTTTGCTTAGCTTCGCTTAGCTTCGCTTCACTTCGTATAGCTTCGCTTTGCTTCTCTTCGCTTCTCTTCTCTTTGCTTCGCTTAGCTTCGCTTAGCTTCACTTCGCTTAGCTTCGCATCGCTTTGCTTAGCTTCGCTTCGCTTCGCTTCGTTTTGCGTGGCTTTGCTTAGATTCGCTTTGCTTAGCTTCGCTTAGCTTTGCTTTGGTTCGCGTAGCTTCGCTTCGCTTCGCATATCTTCGTTTCGCTTCTCTTACCTTCGCTTAGCTTCGCTTCGCTTCTTTTCGCTTCTCTTCGCTTTGCTTTGCTAATCTTCGCTTCGCTTCGCTTAGCCTCGCTTTGCTTCCCTTAGCTTCGCTTCGCTTCGCTTAGCCTCGCTTCGATTAGCTCCGCTTAGCTTTTTGTTCGCTTCGCTTAGCTTCACTTCGATTAGCTTCGCTTCGCTTTGCTTAGCTTCGTGTTCGCTTCCCTTTGCTTCTCTTCACTTCGCTTCGCTTAGCTTCCCTTAGGTTCATGTTCGCTTTACTAAGATTTGCTTCGATTAGCTTTGCTTCGCTTCGCTTCGCTTCGCTTCGATTCGCTTAGCTTTGTGTTCGCTTCGCTTAGCCTCGCTTCACTTAGCTTCGCTTAGCTTTGCTTTGCTTCGCTTAGGTTTGCTTAGCTTCGCTACACTTCTCTTCGCTTCTCTTCACTTCTATTAGCATTGCTTAGCTTCGCTTCGCTTTGCAAAGCTTCGCTTTGCTTCTCTTTGCTTCTCTTTGCTTCTCTTCGCTTCGCTTCGCTTCGCTTCGCTTAGCTTCGCTTAGCTTTGCTTCGCTTTGCTTTGCTTCGCTTAGCTTCGCTTCGCTTAGCTTCGCTTAGCTTCGCTTAGCTTTGCTTTGCTTCCCTTAGCTTCGCTTCGCTTCGCGTAGCTTCGCTTAGATTCGCCTCGCTTAGCTTCGCATCGCATATCTTCGCTTCGCTTCTCTTAGCTTAGCTTAGCTTCGCTTCGCTTCTCTTCGCTTCTCTTCTCCTAGCTTAGCTTAGCTTCGCTTTGCTTCTCTTTGCTTCTCTTCACTTCGCTTCGCTTCGCTTCGCGTCGCTTAGCTTCGATTAGCTTCGATTAGCTTCGATTCGCTTCGCTTAGCTTCGTGTTCGCTTCGCTGAGCTTCTCTTCACTTCGCTTTGCTTAGCTTCACTTTGCTTCACTTAGCTTTGCTTAGCTTCGCTTCGCTTTGCTTAGCTTCTCTTCTCTTCGCTTCCCTTCGCTTCGCCTCGCTTCGCTTAGCTTTGCTTAGCTTCGATTAGCTTCGCTTTGCTTAGCTTCGCTTAGCTTCACTTCGCCTAGCTTTGATTAGCTTTGCTTAGCTTGGTGTTCCCTTTGCTTAGCTTCGCTTCGCTTTGCTTCGATTAGCTTCGCTTAGCTTCGTGTCCGCTTTGCTTAGCCTCGCTTCCCTTAGTTTTTTTTAGCTTCGCTTAGTTTTCCTTCGCTTCGCTTTGCTTAGCTTCGCTAAGCTTCGCTTAGCTTTGCTTCGCTTTGCTTAGCTTCGCTTAGCTTTGCTTCGCTTCGCTTAGCTTCGCTTTGCTTTGCTTCGCTTCGCTTAGCTTCGCTTCGTTTTGTTTAGCATCGCTTTGTTTCTCTTTGCTTCGCTTCGCCTTGCTTCGCTTTGCTTAGCTTCGCTTAGCTTTGCTTAGCTTCGCTTAGCTTTGATTTGCTTCGCTTAGCTTCGCTTCACTTTGCTTAGCTTCGTTTCGTTTCGCTTTGCTTCGCTTCGCTTTGCTTAGCTTCGCTTCGCTTAGCTTCGCTTCGCTTAGCTTCGCTTCCCTAAGTATCGGTTCGCTTCCCTTAGCTTCACTTCGCTTCGCTTAGCTTCGCTTAGCTTTTTTTTTTTTTTTTTTTTTTTTCCTTTTCGCTTAGCTTTGCAAAGTTGCGCTTAGCTTTGCTTTGCTTCACTTAGCTTCGCTTCGCTTCTCTTTGCTTCTCTTCACTTCGCTTAGCTTTGCTTCGCATAGCTTCGCATAGCTTCGCTTAGATTCGCTTCGCTTCTCTTCGCTTCTCTTCGCTTCGCTTCCCTTAGCTTCGCTTCGCTTCTCTTAGCTTCGCTTTGCTCCGCTTATCTTTGCTTCGTTTTCGCTTTGCTTAGCTTCGCTTCGCTTCGCATAGCTTCGCTTTGCTTCTCTTCGCATCTCTTCACTTAGCTTCGCTTAGCTTCGCTTCGCTTAGCTTCGCTTCGCTTAGCTTCGCTTCGCTTAGCTTCGCTTCGCTTAGCTTCGCTTAGCTTCGCTTCGCTTAGATTCGCTTCCCTTTGCTTCGCCTAGCTTCGCTTCGCTTCGCCTAGCTTCGCTTCGCTTCGATTAGCTTCGCTTACCTTCTTGTTCACTTGGCTTAGCTTCGCTTCGCTTCACTTCGATTAGCTTTGCTTCACTTCAATTATCTTCGCTTCGCATCGCTTAGCTTCGTGCTCGCTTCGCTTAGCTTCTATTCACTTCGCTTCGCTTTGCTTAGCTTCCCTTAGCTTCAGGTTCGCTTCCCTAAGCTCTATGTTCGCTTCGCTTAGCCTCGCTTCACTTAGCTTAGCTTCGCTTCCCTTAGCTTTGCTTCCCTTAGCTTCGCTTCACTTCGCTTCGATTAGCTTCGCTTCGCTTCACTTCGCTTTGCTTCGCTTCGCAAAGCTTCCTGTTTGCTTCGCTTCGCTTAGCTGCGCTTAGCTTTGCATAGCTGCGCTTAGCTTTGCTCTGCTTCACTTAGCTTCGCTTCTCTTCGCTTCGCTTCTCTTTGCTTCTATTCGCTTCGCTTAGCTTAGCTTCGCATAGCTTTGCATAGCTTCGCTTAGATTCGCTTGGCTTCGCTTCGCTTCTCATTGCTTCTCTTCGCTTCACATCCCTTAGCTTCGCTTCGCTTTTCTTAGCTTCGCTTAGCTTCGTTTCGCTCCGCATATCTTTGCTTTGTTTCGCTTCGCTTCTATTAGCTTCGCTTAGCTTCGCTTAGCTTCGCTTCGCTTTGCATTGCTTCGCTTCACTTCGCTTAGATTCGCTTCGCATATCTTCGCTTCGCTTCTCTTAGCTTCGCTTAGCTTCGCCTCGCTTCATTTCGCTTCTCTTCAGTTTGCTTTGCTTAGCTTCGCTTCGCTTCGCTTAGCCTCGCTTTGCTTCCCTTAGCTTCGCTTCGCTTCGCTTAGCCTCGCTTCGCTTTGCTTCGCTTAGCTTTGCTTAGCTTTGCTTCGCTTCGCTTCTCTTCGCTTCTCTTCTCTTCTCTTCACTTCTCTTCCCTTAGCTTCGCTTCGCACTGCTTCCCTTAGCTTCGCTTCGCTTAGCTTCGCTTCGCTTCGCTTCCCTTAGCTTCCCTTAGCTTTGCTTCGCTTCGCTTCGATTAGATTCGCTTCACTTTGCTAAGCTTCCTGTTTGCTTCGCTTCGCTTAGCTTCGCTTAGCTTTGCATAGCTGCGCTTAGCTTCGCTTTGCTACGCTTCGCTTCGCTTCTCTTCGCTTCGCTTCTCTTTGCTTCTCTTCGCTTCGCTTAGCTTAGCTTCGCATAGCTTCGCTTCGCTTAGCTTAGCTTCGCATAGCTTCGCTTCGCTTCGCAAAGCTTCGCTTAGCTTTGCTCTGCTTCGGTTAGCTTCACTTAGATTCGCTTAGCTTCACTTTGCGTCGCTTAGCTTCCCTTTGGGTTTAGGGTTTAGGGTTTAGGGTTTAGGGTTTAGGGTTTAGGGTTTAGGGTTTAGGGTTAGCCTAAACCCTAAACCCTAAACCCTTCGCTTCGCTTCTCTTCGCTTCGCTTAGCTTCGCTTCGCTTCGCTTCGCTTCGCTTTGCTTTGCTTCGCTTCGCTTCACTTAGCTTTGCTTCGTTTCACTATGCTTCGCTTAGCTTCGCTTAGCTTCACTTCGCTTCGCTTAGCTTCGCTTTGCTGCCCTTAGCTTCGGTTCGCTTCCCTTAGCTTCGCTTCGCTCAGCTTCGCTTCGCTTTGCATACCTGCCCTTAGCTTCGCTTTGATTCTCTTAGCTTCGCTTCTCTTCGCTTCGCTTCTCTATGCTTCTCTTCGCTTCGCTTCGCTTCACTAAGCTTCGCTTTGCTTCACTTAGCTTCGCTTCTCTTCGCTTCTCTTCGCTTCGCTTCGCTTCGCTTTGCTTCGCTTAGCTTCGCTTGGCTTCGCTTCGCTTCGCTTCCCTTAGCTTTGGTTCACTTCCCTTAGCTTTGCTTAGCTTCGCTTCGCTTCGCATAGCTGCGATTAGCTTTGCTTTGCTTCTCTTTGCTTCGCTTCTCCTTGCTTCTCTTAGCTTCGCTTAGCTTCACTTTGCTTCACTTCGCTTAGCTTAACTTCGCTTCTCTTCTCTTTGCTTCGCTTCCCTTAGCTTCGCTTAGCTTCGCCTTGCTTCGCTTTGCTTCTCTTAGCTTCGCTTAGCTTCGCTTAGCTTTGCTTCGCTTCTCTTTGCTTCTCTTTGCTTCGCTTCGCCTAGCTTCGCCTAGCTTCGCCTAGCTTCTCTTAGCTTCGCTTCGCTTCTCTTAGCTTGGCCTAGCTTCGCTTCGCTTCGCTTCGCTTCGCTTCGCTTCGCTTTGCTTTGCTTCGCTTAGCTTTGCTTCGTTTCACTATGCTTTGCTTAGCTTCACTTCGCTTCGCTTAGCTTCGCTTAGCTTCGATTTGCTTCCCTTAGCTTCGGTTCGCTTCCCTTAGCTTCGCTTCGCATCTCTTAGCTTCGCTTAGCTTCGCTTCGCCTAGCTTCGCTTAGATTCGCTTAGCTTCGCTTTGATTCTCTTAGCTTCGCTTCTCTATGCTTCTCTTCGCTTCGCTTCACTTCGCTTAGCTTCGCTTTGCTTCACTTAGCTTCGCTTCGCTTCGCTTTGCTTCTCTTCGCTTCTCTTTGCTTCGCTTCGCTTCGCTTAGCTTTGCTTCGCTTAGCTTCGCTTCGCTTCGCTTAGCTTTGCTTCGCTTCGCTTAGCTTCGCTTCACTTCGCATAGCTGCGCTTAGCTTTGCTTCGCTTCTCTTTGCTTGGCTTCGCTTCCCTTAGCTTTGGTTCGCTTCGCTTCCCTTCGCTTTGGTTCACTTCCCTTAGCTTTGCTTCGCTTCGCTTAGCTTCGCTTAGCTTCGCTTCGCTTCGCATAACTTCGCTTAGCTTCGCTTGGATTCCCTTAGCTTCGCTTAGCTTCGCCTCGCTTCGCTTAGCTTCGCTTCGCTTCTCTTAACTTCGCTTAGCTTCGCTTCGCTTCGCTTAGCTTCGCTTCGCTTTGCCTTGCTTTGCTTAGCTTTGCTTTGCTTTGCCTAGCTTCACAAAGCTTCGCTTCGCTTCGATTAGCTTCGCTTAGCTTCTTGTTTGCTTCGCTTAGCTTCGCTTCGCTTCGCTTCGATTAGCTTCGCTTCGCTTCGCTTCGATTAGCTTCGCTTCGCTTCGCTTCGATTAGCTTCGCTTCGCTTCGCTTAGCTTTGTGTTCGCTTCTCTTAGCTTCTCTTCACTTCGCTTTGCTTAGCTTAGCTTCCCTTAGCTTCATGTTCGCTTCGCTTAGCTTCGCTTCGATTAGCTTCGCTTCGCTTTGCTTAGCTTCGCTTCGCTTTGCTTAGCTTCGCTTTGCTTCGATTAGCTTCGCTTAGCTTCGTGTTCGCTTCGCTTAGCCTCGCTTCGCTTAGCTTAGCTTTGCTTCGCTTAGCTTCGCTTCACTTTGTTTAGCTTCGCTTTGCTTCGCTTCGCATATCTTCGCTTCGCCTCCCACAGTTTCGCTTAGCTTCGCTTCCCTTCGCTTAGCCTTGCTTCGCTTCCCTTAGCTTCGCTTAGCTTCGCTTAGCTTCGCTTCGCATCTCTTAGCTTCGCTTAGCTTCGCTTCGCCTAGCTTCGCTTAGATTCGCTTCGCTTCGCCTAGCTTCGCTTAGCTTCGCTTCGCTTCGATTAGCTTCGCTTAGCTGCTTGTTCGCTTCGCTTAGCTTTGCTTCGCTTCGCTTCAATTAGCTTTGCTTCGCTTCGCTAAGCTTCGTGTTCGCTTCGCTTTGCTTCTCTTCACTTTGCTTCTCTAAGCTTCCCATAGCTTCATGTTCGCTTCGCTTAGCTTCGCTTCGCTTCGATTAGCTTCGCTTAGCTTCTTGTTCGCTTCGCTTAGCTTCGCTTCGCTTCGCTTAGCTTCGTGTTCGCTTCGCTTTGCTTCTCTTCACTTCGCTTCGCTAAGCTTCCCATAGCTTCATGTTCGCTTCGCTTAGCTTCGCTTCGCTTCTCTTAGCTTCGCTTAGCTTCGCTTCGCTCCGCTTATCTTTGCTTCGTTTCGCTTCGCTTCGATTTGCTTCGCTTAGCTTCGCTTCTCTTCGCTTCGCTTCGCATAGCTTCGCTTTGCTTCTCTTCGCTTCTCTTCGCTTAGCTTCGCTTAGCTTCGCTTCGCTTAGCTTCGCTTAGCTTCGCTTAGATTCGCTTCGCTTTGCTTAGCTTCGCTTCGCTTCGCGTAGCTTCGCTTAGATTCGCTTCGCTTAGCTTCGCTTTGATTCGCGTAGCTTCGCTTTGCTTCGCTTCTCTTAGCTTCTCTCTTAGCTTCGCTTAGCTTCGCATAGCTTCGCTTAGCTTCGCATAGCTTCGCTTCGCTTCGCTTCTCTTCGCTTCTCTTCGCTTCGATTCGTTTCGTTTCGTTTAGCTTCGCTTCGCTTCACTTAGCCTCGCTTTGCTTCACTTAGCTTCGCTTCGCTTCTCTTTGCTTCTCTTCGCTTCGCTTCACTTAGCTTCGCTTCGCTTTGCCTAGCTTTGCTTAGCTTCGCTTCGCTTCGCCTAGCTTCGCTTAGCTTCGCTTCGATTAGCTTTGCTTAGCTTCTTGTTTGGTTCGCTTAGCTTCGCTTAGCTTCGCTTTGCTTCGCCTCGCTTCGTTTCGCTTCGCTTCGCTTAGCTTTGTGTTCGCTTCTCTTAGCTTCTCTTCACTTCGCTTCGCTTAGCTTAGCTTCCCTTAGCTTTATGTTCGCTTCGCTTGGCTTCGCTTCGATTAGCTTCGCTTCGCTTCGCTTCGCTTCGCTTCGCTTCGCTTCGCTTAGCTTCGTGTTCGCTACGCATAGCTTCGTGTTATAATCACAATAGGCTTAGATGTGCCTATAATGAGAGATAGAGAGCACAGTCGGATTTCTGTCAGACGGCTTCAAATACTGATAACGATCTGGTCACTGAATCAAACGGTGATGTGTAAATTGGATCTGGAGCGTGTTGCTGTCGTCTATCAGCAGCAAGTTGAATCATGAAATTCCATGAAGATTTGACGACGCTATGGCGGTTTGACTGGCAGGAGGTATAGCAGCCACAATAGTCTTAGGAGTACAAACTTAGCAAGAAGAGTTCGAGAGGGAGATGGTTCCCAGCCTCTACATACCCCAAGAGCCGAGGTCCAGGTTGGTGGTACACCACCACAGGGTCCCCAACCATGAAGAGTCTCGAAACCAACCCTCCAAGGGGCTACACCAAGTGAAATGTAACACTACACGAAGTAACGTTACTATTTTCACTATTTAATATTTATCCGCGTCCCTTGGGCTTGAAATCTTGAGCTCTTGTTCCTGGATCTGCAAGATAAATTCTTCTTGAGTTGATGGGGGCTTGCTGCACACACCTGCGACACGATCGACACTTCACACTCGACAAAATAGAAAAAACACATGCGACACACAAACGACGACTTGACATGCGAGTTGTAAAAACTTGCTAATGTCTTGACCGGCACAAACCACATTGTGATACACCATTCAAACACACACACAAGCACTGGATAGCAATGACATAGACTCACAATTCATTCCATGCCATGCATGCACACACACAAACAAGGACGACAAGCCGAGTGCAAGCCATAGGGTTGCACCAACAAACTCCCCCTCGGATTGTTGGCCTTAGAATCTGCTCCCCTTAGTTCAGAGCCATCCCAGCAAGCTTGCAACACTTCCAATGCTGCTGCTCAACCAGCCTCTTGGTCATCATATCAGCTGGCTGCGCCGTCGTCTTCACGTAGTGCAACTCCACTTCACCCGCGGTTACCATGCTCCTCACCCAATGCCACTTCACCTTCATGTGCTTGGTAAGGCCATGAAGAACGGGGTTCTTAGCCAATGCAATAGCACCCTGGCTATCACAGTAGAGTGGGGTAGGTCCTTGCTGCTCCTCCCCCAATTCAGCTAGCAAACGCCGCTGCCACACAACCTCTCTTATGGCACGGAAGAGTGCCATGTACTCGGACTCCACCGAGCTCAATGCTTGGTCCACTTGCTTCTTGCTCTCCCAAGCTGTTGGCCCTCCACCAACACAGCAGATGAAGCCTCCCACACTTGTCATGTCCTCTGGTTCTGATGCCCAAGATGCATCAGAGAAGGCGGTGAGAAAAAGCCTCCCGGGTTCGACTCCATCCGCACCCTTTTGACGCCTCTGTGCCGCCGCGGAGTATTGCAGTCCAACAGTTGCTGTTTGGCCAAGGTACTTGGCCACTCTCTCTCCAGCTGCTACCTGCTCTTCATTAGGGCATTGGACAACCCTAGCCAGCTGCCCGGTAGCAAAGGCTGCATCCGGCCTTGTGTGAACGGCCGCATACATGAGGCTGCCCACCAAGGAGTGAAAACGGCGCCTCTCCTCTTCACCAACACTTTCCTCCGCTGGTCCTTTCACACACTTGAACCCTGAGGGAAGAGGAGTAGCCACATGACCTTCACTCTTCCCAAAGTTTGCAGCCAAGGCCTCCAAGTACTTCTTTTGATGCACTCGCATCCACCGCTTCTCCACATCTCGCTCAATGTGAAGCCCAAGGTAGTAGTTGACGTCACCAAGGGTCTTGCACTTGAACTTGTCTTGAAGCTTCAGCATCACCTCCTTCACAAGGTCAGAGGAGGGTGAGAATATAAGGATGTCATCCACATAAACCACCATGAAGCTCCTCTGCTCCCCCTCGCCAAGCATGAACAACGATTGATCGGCCGTTGAGGGAGTGAAGCCGATCGCCTCCAAAACTTCCCGCAGCTTGATGTACCATTGCCTAGGGGCTTGCTTGAGGCCATAGAGTGCTTTCTTCAGCTTCCACACTCTGCCACTCCCATCATTGTACCCCTCTGGCTGCTCCATGTAGGTTTCTTCCTCCAAAACGCCGTTGAGGAAGGCCGTTACGATATCCATTTGCTTCACCACCCATCCTTTGATGGCCGCCGCGGCGAAGAGGGTTCGAAGGGTTGTACCCTTCACCACAGGAGCATACACTTCATTGTAGTCCTTCTTCTCTTGCTGCTGATACCCCTTGGCTACAAGTCTGCTCTTGTAGCGCTCGATGTTGCCGTCGGCGTCGGTCTTGCGCTTGAAGAGCCACTTGGAAGAGATCGCCTTACGCCCCGGAGGTAGGTTCACCAAGTCAAACGTGTCGTTCTCGATGATGCTCCCCATTTCTTCATCTGAGGCCTTCTTCCACTCCTTCCCATTGGGGCCCTCCCAAGCCTCCTTGGGATTTGTAGGCTCCCCCGGCATCTCCACCGGAGAGAAGAAGGCAAAGGCGCACTCCTCGCTTTCATCTTCCGCATCATCGCCTAGCATGAGAGCCGAACCGGTCAAGGTTGAGTTGGCTGGTCTTCCAAGCCGATCATAGCTCAACCTATTAGGGGGCTGAGTTCTCCTTCTCCCCCTTCCTTCCTCCTCTGCTGCAGGGACTTGAATGCTCTCATGGCATTGCGGTAAATCTGGTCGGTTCCCACGAGCACTTGTAGCACGAGGCGGAAGTGACGGTGCACGCTCATCACCTTGCTGCACCTCCTCCTCCTCTTCATCCCCATTCATTTGAGGAGATTGCCTCGTGACTGTGCTGCTGCTACTCAGCTCCAAGGGCAGCTCCACATGCTCCAAGCCGTTACTCTTCACCTCTCCAAGCCGCATACCAATCTTCGCTTGGTTCTCCGCCTTCCACTCCTTGTACGGTAAGTTCTCCATGAACTTGCAATCTCTGCTCACCAAGAACTTCTTGGTAAATGGGTCCCAAAGAAGCCATCCCTTGCTGTTTTGAGCCATGCCCAGGTGCACGGCCCATGTTGCCTTGGCATCAAGTTTGTTGTGCCGAAGTTTCTTAGGCACAAGTGCCATGCACATGCACCCGAACACCCGAAGCATATCCACCTTCGGCTTCCTTCCAATCCACTCCACATAGGGCACCCATTTGTCTTCTCCCACATGAGTCAAGGCTCTGTTCTTGGCCACACAAGCATGCCGCACCGCATCCGGCCAAAAGTAATTGGGAAGACCGGCTTCAATGAGAAGTCCCCGAGCCGTCTCCGTGAGTGTCCGATTCGCACGCTCGGCGATGCCGTTCATTGCAGGAGAGTAGGGCATGGTAAGAGAGTGCCTTATGCCCTGCTTCTTCAGCCAAGTTGAGAAATCCTTGCTCAGGAACTCTCCCCCACGGTCAGTGCGAATCGCCTTCACAAGTCGGTCTTGTTGCCGCTCCACCATCGGCAACCAATCGGTCTTCACCGTTTCAGCTACGTCACTCTTCTTTGGCAGCACATACACCCAAGTCATGCGAGTGTAGACGTCCACAATGGTGAGGAAGTACGCAGCTCCAGCAGCTCCAAGCTTCAAGGGGCCCACCACATCCATCACCACCTCATCAAGTGGTGCCTTCGCCGTTGTCTCCGAGCTATGGAACGGGTAGCGGGTGAACTTGGCTTGCATGCATGTTGGACAGCCAAGCACCTCATTGGGCTCCCCCTTGACACGTATCCCACTGACCATCTCTTGCTTAACTATCTGCTGCAAAATGGGCAATGCCACATGCCCCATTCGCCGATGCAAGGTCAGCCAATCACACTCTCCCGTAGCGGAAGTCGGGTTGGAGAAAGCGGCACTCGCAATCGTGTCCCACAAGCTCTCTCCTTTCTCCTTCGCCGCTGCTGCTTTGCTGATCTTAGGTTTCCCCTCCTCATTTCCACCACCTTTGGCTGCTGCACTACTCTCCTTGGGTTCACACGCCTTGCTGGTCTCTCCAAGATTGCACTCCTTCGAGTCACTCTTGGTGTCACTTTGTTTTCCGTGATCACCGCCACCATCCGCTTCACTCTTGGTGCTGACGCTTGCTGCCACTTGCCTCTCCTTAGGCATGGGGACCACTGGGATTTGCCACATCTCATTGTAGATGTCCCTGTCCTCATGAAGGTCCCAAAGCTTCCGCTCACCAAGCCTCGCGGTATATGTTTTCGAACCCTTGGAAGATGTGTCCATGCCGGCCTTTTGCAAACGCCGAACGGAAATCAGGTTGGCTGCTAGGTTGGGCACCAAAAGCACGTTCTTGAGGCCCACCATCTTCCCATCAGCACCCTTGAACATGGCCTTGCCCATGCCTTTCACCTCTGCTCGCTGTCCCAAAGCCGATGTAACATGCTTGACCGGCGACGGTTCGAGTTCGGTGAGCAAGTCCGCACGAGGTGTCATGCTATAGGTGGCGCCGCTATCGATCACCCAAAAGTCCAGAGAGTGAAGGGTGACCTTTCCCACAGTAGCTGGCTCCTCAAAGCCTTCCACACCTCCTGCTGCAGCTGCCGCTTGCGTGGAGACAAAGAAGAATTGGCCCGGGTATCGATCTTCACTCGAGTCCTTGTCGTAGTCTCCACCTTTCATGCTTGCCGCTTCGCCTCCACGGCCACCACGGCCTCCACGACCTCTGCCTCTTCCTCCCCTTGCTCCTCTGCCCTCTTGGCCTTGAGAGGGGGTCCAGCCATCAGGTAGTTTGAAGCAATCTCTCCACATGTGGCCGGTCTTGTGGCAAAAGTGGCATTCGCCATCAAATCGACCGCGCCCACGCCCGTAGCCATTGTTGTTGCTGCCATATCCTCCATTACCACGGCCTCCATTGAAGTTGCTGCTGCCAAATCTGCCTCCTCGCCCTCTGCCCCTTCCACGGCCGTGCCCACGGCCCATGCTTGCAACTCCGGCACCATCGGGACCCGCCAATTCGCGACGGCGGAAATCTTCTTGTAAGATTTCCCGCTTCACATCTTCGAGTGAGAGACGGGGCAGATCTCGATTAAGGTTGATGATGAGCGAGGACCATGAGTCCGGAAGTAAGGCTAGCAGCTTGGTCTTCTTTTGAAGGTCACTGTAGTTCAGGTCAGCTCCTTCGAGCCGTGTCAACAAGTCGAAGAATTTCTGCACTCCTTCCTCCACCGGTTCGCCTTCGTCAATTCGAAGTGCCGCCATTTGCCGCTCCAAAACCACAGCCACCGCCGCTGTTGCAGGAGCGTGTACACCCTTGAGAGCAGCCCATGCCTTTGGTCCCTTTGCTGGTTCACGCTGAAAAGGCTTGATGTGACGGATTTGGCTGCTCCCCAACGCTTGCCCAAGTAGAAGGTAGCCTTGTGCGCTCTTCCGCACCCACGGGCTCTTCTCCGGGTCGTTCTCGGGGTACTTCTCCGTTCCTTCCATCACCTCCAGCAGATCATAATGGTCAAAGATGTTCTCCATCTTGAAGGACCACTCAGCAAAGTTGTCACCGTTGAACTTGTCAAGGCCAAACACTC
>BQMB01001128.1:22500-194555 GCA_027943415.1 Closterium sp. NIES-67
CCCTATCCTCACCGTCCGTTCTCCCTCTCCGCGCCATCCACTCCTCCTCACCCCTGTCCGTTCCCCCTATCCTCGCCATCCGTTCCCCCTATCCTCGCTGCCCATTCCTCCTTTGCTCGCCGTCTGTCTCTCCCTCTCCTTGCAATGTGTCCCCCGATCTCCTTGCTATCTGCGCCCCCCTCTCCTTGTGACCCGTGCCGTTTAACTCCGACTATATTCATGTGTTTCGCGCCGGTTCCTACTGGCGGGTCTTACCCTAGATTCTCGTCGCAAACGACGGCTTCCCGGGCTCGTCTCAGCCGCATTTAGCTCGTCCCTTTTTGCGTGGCAGTACGACGCATGCTCTGGTCACCTGTGCGATTATTAAAAGCTTCTCCCCGTCCGCGTGAGGGTTGGTCGTTGATGCATAGGGCGGTTTTAGTTTTTGTCCTATGCTGTGGCGGCTATGGGTTCCTAAGCTTGTGTGACTATGAGATAATCTCCTCTTAAGAAACGTGAAGCACACCCATGGAGCTCCTGAACGACGGGTTCGAGATTGTGGTCGCACAGAACCAATTTTGGTTGAGTTGTGAGACCTCAATCCTTGTCGCACCATGTTCCGCCGAAGTCGTGGGGGTGCTTGGTGCGTCGTGGCCCTCGCCCTATGTTTCAAAATATCGCAACACACTTTTTTTTCGTTACGTTTCGTGTTGAGTGCTCAAGTTTGGGTCTTTTATTATGACCACCAAAGAAGTATGTTTTCAAGAGCTCCCAAGGTGTGTTTTTTTAGCCTGTCGTTTTAATCTATGAACAGGTACAATCCGAATAGGTACTTTATAGACTATAAATATGCATGTTTAACCCACCATTATTATCCTCGTAATTTCAGAGATTTCTTTCGCTAGGTATGAAGTCTATCGCTGACTTCTACTCTTGGTTCTACCAACTCTGGATCATGACCACCCTAAATATGTGGTTTACTTTAATACCAGGCTAGACTTTGTATAGTTGCATTCTTTTGCGACCACGTTATCGCTGGCAAATGCGGGCACTAAATGTGCCATATTTTCACTCCAAGCGGTTGCATTGGAGTAATGACGGATCATGTTAGTGATGATGGGAACTTTGGCTGGAAGATAGCAGATGGCAGGCGAGAATTTGAAACTCGCTATACAAAATGCATACTCAATATACGATTCGATTAGGATATCCACGTAGTGGGGCACAACTATGTGAGCTCGCCTTGAGCATGCATTTACATCTGAGAGTGTAAGCATGTGCCTCCATAGTTGAAAGCGTTTTTTTTGGGTTGCAGAGCAACCTCTTGCGATCGATCGTAATGATTTTTTTTTTCAAGTTTGTGATTTGGAAAAAAAAACTACCACATCTAAAAAAAAAGAGAGAATTTCCCAGTAACTTTTAGTTTCCCTGATTGATTTGAATCTAAAATGTTTGTCGTTGTTTCCCATTATTTCCAATGGCGTATTTTTGTCACAGACAAAAACAGGCTATCGCTTCCCAAGCTAAGTGGGGGAAGTCGAAAGCCTATTATGTCGACAGTGTGATAATACATTTTATGATAGCAATAAAATCATCAGCAATTTTTTTTTTTTTTATTTTTTGACAAGCAACAATGCAATTCAGACAGCTTGGAATAGAAACAGTGTTTAGCTGACGCCCATAACGAAGCCACTTTTCAGCTTTCACGAGTGCTTCAAATCCTGTATCAAGTATACAAGAATACTTAGAGAATTAGAGGGGATCAGGAAACAAGGCAACAAATAGAGCAAGAAACAGACGGTGAACACAAATTAGAGAATGATACAAGAAAGTAAGAAGAAAGGGTTGCAGAAAAACGGCAAAACGGAAGTCAAAATGGGTTGCAGCTCAATAAAACGACCTAGATCTAGGTCGAAGTGGGCTGCAGCCCCATAAATTGACCTAGATCTAGGTCGAAAAAGGCCGCAATCCCTAAAATCGACCTAGAACGGTTGCAGCCCTGTAGATCGACCTAGAACTAGGTTGAAATGGGCTGCAACCCACTAATACGACATAGAACAAGGTCGAAATGGGCTGCAGCCCAATATCCCGACCTAGAACCATCGAGTTCGCGGAAAGAAGATAGGAAATGTGAGGAAATTAGAGGCAACTATGAGAGGTAGCTCTGCTGAACGACATACCTGTGCTATGAGAGGTAGGTCTGCTGAGGAGATTGTTAGGCAAGAGGAAAAGCAGAAGAGATCGCTGAAGTTGTTGGACCCTCATCGCAAATTTACAATTTTGAGAATAAACAATTTGTTTGAATAATGTGTGAATTAGCTCAGTTGATTGAAAGACAGCTTAGACCCGGAAGTTCTCGGGTTCAAATGTTCTCAAGTGAATAATTCTATCAATCTCCAAGTTGTGCCTCATCTAATCTCAATTCTTACATATTGCCTCAATTTTCAAATAAATATGTGAAGCACGATCATTTGTTCTTGTGATATGGAAAAAATAAATCAACTGTTTGTTTGTGATATGGAAAATGCCGGCTTCTATCCAACAAACGGAGTGATTATTTGGTATGAAAATCAAACATTTATGTATAATAAAGTCTCCTCGTCGAATGCTCCGCAACCCTAAGACGATCTCGTCGCCTATTGTTTTTTCTTCTTCTTCTTCTTCTTCTTTCTTTCTTTCTTTATTTCTTTTCTTTTCTTATCACGACTATATGGTGCCATCCTATGCACTAGCCGATCCAGTCATCAACATGATCAAAGAATGAGTTGCTGGACATGTACATTGTATGAATGTAATATAAAATGCAGTACGACCGTTATACATCGATGGCGTCGGGTGACTTACTGCACCTATAGTAATAATCTCTTTATGGCGCAACCACCATTATAAGATTAAATAAAGGATATAGATTACCCGTTCGAGGAGAAATTTATCAATCCTATATATTTTTCATTTCCCGCACGTATCCTACTCTCACTAATGAAGGGCGGGTGTGAGATGACGAGCCAAGGGTGCGTTGGTGAGGCCGAATGCCATAACTACCTACTCCAAATTACAGTTCTAAACGCAGTCTTTCTCTCTCCTCTTGAACAACTAAGATCTAGTGGTAATCGCCTCGAAATGTTAGAGAACCTAACCATATGAAGTTCATCAATGAGTTGTCTCCTTCTACACCCGCTTTCCCCACTGAGGTCTCTCGGTTTTCCCGCTCCTGTTCCTTGTGCACACCTCGCCGGTAGCCCCCGCTCCACTTCCTCCCCGTCCTGCCCCGTCTACTGTGTCTCATGTCACTCCCCTCTTGTCGGTTGTCCTGGTCGAGGATGTTAGGATTAAGGACGGAGTCTAGGTGAACTTAGGAGCTAGAATTACTCAAAATATAAATCCGAAATTCTGGAAAGAAAAATCGTCTTCACAAGAAACGACGTCGACGAAAAAATAGCAATTGGAATGTCACGCAAATCGGATATGTTGTAGCTTGTAATCTTAGCTACTTTTCTCAATTTGAATCATGTCGATTGATGGAGTACTCGCGACGCTATGTCTTTCGACGCACTAGGGGTAAGCTTTAGGAGGAGAACTTAACTCAATCTCAAAAGTTCAATCAAAGTTCAAGAATCTCACAAGGAATTAGAGGAGCAAGAGAAAGGTTGGGATAGAAGAGAGGGATGAGAAGAAATTTCATAAGAGAGTCCCCAACCAAGGAAATCCCATAAGCACAAAGATTCCCCTTTTCCTATAGGAACCCCAACTTTGACATTTGTCCCTTCCCAACCAATCCATCCAAGTTGGCCACCCTTGCCAACCTAGCTTGGTTGTTCCCAACCAATTTGCAGCTGTTACAGTAGAGTGAAAAATTTCCCCAACCCCAAAGGTCCCAAATCCATATTGAGTCACCCCACAACTTCACTTTGTAACCGCCGCAATTGTAACGCAAGCTCAAAACTTTGAATCTTCATAGCTTTCGCGTTCTTGTTCCGATTGAAGCGATTCTTATTGCATCGGAAAAATCTTCTCAAGATCTATCATCACAAATACCTGCTCAGACAGAATAACACAAAACACATTCCCAAACTCCAGAACACACACCACACAAATTCTTTCACACACGGTCAAACCATACATGCGAATTGAAACAAGGGATGGGAGGCAGACAGAATGTGATAGCAGATCATGACATCACACAACAATCTCCCCCTCTGGCTGCCAACCATCATCCACCATACCAACATCTCAAGCATGCATACTCAATGCACACTCATCCCAGCAAGCTTCATGCCCTTCCAATGATCCGCCTCTGCCAGACGCTTAGTGAAAACATCTGCTGCTTGCTGATGGGTCTTCACTATCTCCAGCCGCACCTCCTTATGAAGGAGTCTCCTCACCCAATGCCACTTAGGCCTTATGTGTTTTGTCAGCCCATAGAGATAAGCATTCTTGGCGAGCTTCACAGCAGACTCATTGTCACAAAACACAAATGTCGGCTCCTCCTGACCAACTCCCAACTCCTCCAACAAACGCCTCAGCCACACCACTTCCTTGACCCCATGGTGTAAGGCCATGTACTCAGTCTCACATGAGGACAATCCCACCTCATTCTACTTCTTGCTGCGCCAGCTTACAGCACCACCTCCTAGCAAGCACACATAACCCCCAATGCTGGTGCCATCCACTTTCACTGAGTTGAAGCTAGCGACAGTATAGCAACTCAAGAGCATCTCTCCACTCTTCACATCTGCAGCACCTCTCTGCAACCGCTGCCTCACTCCACTATACTCCATTCCCACTGATGCCGTAGCGCTCACATAGCGGACCAACCACTTGGCCGCTTCCAGCTGCTCATGACTAGGGCGTGAGACCACACTGGCCAACCGTGATGTAGCAAATGCAATGTCAGGCCGTGTATGATTTGCAGCATAATTCAGCGACCCAACCATCGAATGAAACAGCTTCCTAACACTCTCACCCACTACCTCCTCATCAGCACATGGCTCCACAGTAAACCCTGAAGGTAGTGGTGTTGCTGGCTTTCCCCCATCTTGCAGCCCATACTTCTCAGCCAGCCCCTCACAGTACTTCATCTGGTGCAACCTTAGCACACCTTTTTCCACATCTCTCTCCACATGCATTCCCAAGTAGTACTTCACCTCACCCATCTTGGAACACTTGAACTGCATCTCCAGCATCCGCTCTGCGCTGTCCAGCAAAGCAGTTGATGCAGAAAAGAGAAGGATATCATACACATACACACCGAGCATGAGGATTTCATCCTTCTCCTGCAGCAGGAACAGGCTGGGGTCACACTCACTCTTCTTGAAACCCCCAGCCAACAGCGCCTCCTCCAACTTGTGATACCATGCACGAGGCGCCTGCTTAAGGCCATAGATGGCCTTCTTCAGCCTGCACACCCTGCCGCTCCCATCATCCAGCCCCTCTGGCTGCTCCATGTACACCTCCTCTAGAATGATCCCATTCAGAAAGGCAGTCACAATGTCCATCTGCCATATCTTACATCCCAGGAGTGCAGCTATCGCCAACAGCACCCTCAGTGTTGTTCCTTTCCCCATAGGAGCAAACACCCCATCATAGTCCTTTCCCTTTGTCTGCTAAAACCCCCGTGCCACAAGCCTAGACTTGTAGCGGGTCAGCTCCCCTTCAGGTCCATACTTGTGCCTGTAGATCATCTTGGAAGTGATTGCCTCCTTCCCAGGAGGCAAGTCACATAGGTCCCATGTCTTGTTCTCAATCAGGGACGCGAACTCCTCATCCTCACTCGCCTTCCACTTCTCCCCATTTGGTCCATTCAAGGCCTCCTCTCGAGTCTTGGGCCCAGGGATTGGTGCCTCAATCTGCTCAACCACACTCCCAGCCAGCACCACATTCGGCTTGCCTCTTCCCCTATACTGTAGGTCAGCCTCACCGGAGGGCGCACATCCCTCCTAGGTCGCTCAGGCGGGTGTGGAACTCGAGATTGAAACTGCTGCTGCTGCTGCTGCTGCTGCTGCTGCTCCACTTCAGCTGCTCCCCCTTCCTCAGTCACCCCTGACATCTCCTCCTCAGACACTGCAACCTCCACCTGTCTTGAAGGCCGCTGCACCTCATCTGCCTCCACAATGAGCGGTGTAGATGGAAGCTTTTGTTGCTGCTGCTTCCATTCCTTGTAGTACAGGGATTCAAGGAAATTCACATCCCTTGACACAGTCAGCTTTCTGGGTGGTCAAGTCCTACAGCAACCACCCCTTGTGATCCTTCGCAATTCTCAAATGCACACCCCGTCTTCCAGAAGCCTCTAACTTCCCCCTTTTCTCCTTAGGCACATGAAACACCACCATGCACCCAAATGCCCTCAGCATGTTCACAGCTGGAGCACTCCCATACCACTTGGTATATGGGATCCACTCCTTATCCCCAACTGTAGCCAGCACCCTGTTCTTCACAAGGGCGACCTGCCTCAGTGCAGACACCCAAAACGGACCAGGCAGCCCTGCACGCCCAAGGAGAGAGCGTGCCCCCTCCTGCAGGGTCCTGTTGACCCTCTCAGCCACGCCATTCTGCTGTGGGGTGTAGGGCACTGTCAGTTGATGTTGGATCTGCTTCCTCTTCAACTCCCCCTCAAAATCAGCTCCAATGAACTCCCCACCATTATCATTGCGGATCACCTTCACCTTGTGTCCGCATTTCCTCTGAGCTATAGGCATCCACTCCTTAAGGACAGCTGCTGCCACCTCCCACTTTCTCTTGAGAGGGTAAACCCATACTGCTTGAGTGTGGTCATCCACAATTGTCAAGAAATAGCGGCTGCCTGAGAGGGAAGGGGCTCTTGTGGGCCCCACCACATCCATGTGCACAAGTGCAAGTGGGGTCTTGGCTGACCCTGTTGCACTATTGAAGGGGAACTTGGAGAACTTGGTCTCCAAGCATGTAGGGCAGCTCCCAATCTCCTTCGCTCTGCCCCTCACCTCCAAGCCCTTCAGGCTCCCATCCTTCTCTAACTTCTGCAACATAGGGAAGTTCACATGACACAGCCTCTCATGCCATGTCTCCCAATCAGCCTCTCCATTCCTTGATGAAGCCTTAGCCCATGCCGCACTCGCATCCACACCAGCAAGCACCTCACCATGTGTCTGCTGCTGCTGCACTTTCTTAACTACTTCCAGGACCCCATCAGTTGGTGCAGTTGCACCTCCTCCCGCAGTTGCCTTTGCCGCTGCTGCCGTTGCTGCTGTTGGAGTCTTCCCATTCCAAGGGATGATGGGCAGCTGCCACAAATCCTTGATGTAGCTGGTCTCCTCTTCCAGACTCCACAGCACCTTCTTCCCAAGCTTAGCACGGCAGCTGGTTGGTCCAAAGGTCACTTCGGCCTTGCTCTTCTGCAGTCGCCGCATAGAGAGAAGGTTAGCAAACAAACCATCAACCAGTAGAACATTCCCAAGCCCCACAAGCTCCCCATTAGCTCCCTTAACCTTGGCATTTCCAACACCAATCACAGGGAGCAAAGCACCTGACGCTGCTGCCACATACTTAATCTTCCCAGGGGGTTTTACCTCATCAAGTAAATCTGCCCGTGGGGTCATGTGACTGGTGCAACCTGAATCAATCACCCAGTGCGTGAGAGGGTGCATCACAACCTTTCCCACAGATCCCACATCACCTTCATGCCCATGCACATCCTCAACCATGAGAAACATCCCAGGATAGGCATAACCTTGTGCACCTTCACCTTGTGCACCTGAGCCTTGCACAGCGCCACCTTGTGCACGTTCACCACTTGGCGGCTTCATGCCTGGAGGTGCCCATCCCTCCGGCCTGCTGAAGCACTTGAACCAAGGATGCCCGACCTTCTTGCAGTACCAGCAGGTGCCCTCCATTCTGGTACTCCCCCTACCACCGGAGCTCCCATGCCCCTCATTATAGTCACCTCGGCATCTACCTCTGCCAAAGCTCCTCCCACGGCCTCAGCCTCTCCAAACCCCTCTTCCTCTGCCGCGCCCTGCACCTCCATACCCCTCAGCAGTCTTAGTGGAAGCACCACCTCCCACATGGCGTCTACGGAAGTCCTCTTGCAGAATTTGCTGCCTTAGCCACTCAGGTGTCCATTGATCTTGCTAAGAGTTGAGGGTGGGGATGAGGTTGTCCCAGGAGTTGTCCAACACCGACATGATCTTGGTGCACTGCTGCAGTTGAGATATACTGCTGCCCGCTGCTGCCATCCTTGCATAGGTGTCCTTGATCTTGTCAAGGACCGGCTTCACATCATCCCCTGGTCGCATGGAGATGGCAGCAAGTTCCTTCTCGAGCATGATCACCATCGGGAGAGTGTTGGGCTGAATCACATCGCGAAGTAGTTTCCACGCCCTTGGACCCGAATCATCTGCTTCCACAAGATCCTTGATGTGCTCGAACATCTCCTTGTTGACCGATTGAAGCATGAGGTCGAAAAGCACCGCGCTTTTCTCAATCCACCATTCACGTGCTTCGCCTTCTTCCGGCATCTTCTCCTCCCCAACAGCAATCTTCAGTAGCTTGTACCGTTTGAAGACACTCCTCATCCGTCCGCTCCATTCCTCATAGTTGGAGCCATCCAAAGCTTCAACTTTTGATGGCGGCGGCTCACTTGTCTTCTCAGGTACAGCTCCTCTTCCATTAGCATCTCCTCCTCTCTCATTCATCTTCTTCTTGAGAAATGACGAATTTCATCTCCCCTTTGCTGTCCACACTCAGCTCCCTCGATATTTTCACAAGTGTCGGCGTCCACGAAATTTCGGCAGAGTTTCCCCTTAGCGGAAGACACATCCAACCTTTAGAACACCACTTAGCCACACCCACAGGCCATGGTGGGTCTAGAAGGGTCTTCAAACTTCTGTAGACTCGTCTTAATGTCCTTAATATCGCTCTGATACCACTTGTTAGGATTAAGGACGGAGTCTAGGTGAACTTAGGAGCTAGAATTACTCAAAATATAAATCCGAAATTCTGGACAGAAAAATCGTCTTCATAAGAAACAATGTCGACAAAAATCTAGCTGTTGGAATGTCCCGCAAATCGAATATATTGTAGCTTGTAATCTTAGCTACTGTTCTCAATTTCAATCACATCGATTGATGGAGTACTCGCGACGCTATGTCTTTCGACGCACTAGGGGGTAAGCTGTAGGAGGAGAACTTACAGTAACTCAATCTCAAAAGTTCAATCAAAGTTCAAGAATCTCACAAGGAATTAGAGGAGCAAGAGAAAGGTTGGGATAGAAGAGAGGGATGAGAAGAAATTTCAGAAGAGAGTCCCCAACCAAGGAAATCCCATAAGCACAAAGATTCCCCTTTTCCTATAGGAACCCCAACTTTGACATTTGTCCCTTCCCAACCAATCCATCCAAGTTGGCCACCCTTGCCAACCTAGCTTGGTTGTTCCCAACCAATTTGCAGCTGTTACAGTAGAGTGAAAAATTTCCCCAACCCCAAAGGTCCCAAATCCATATTGATTCTCCCCACAACTTCACTTTGTAACCGCCGCAATTGTAACGCAAGCTCATAAACTTTGAATCTTCATAGCTTTCGCGTTCTTGTTCCGATTGAAGCGATTCTTATTGCATCGGAAAAATCTTCTCAAGATCTATCATCACAAATACCTGCTCAGATAGAATAACACAAAACACATTCCCAAACTCCAGAACACACACCACACAAATTCTTTCACACACGGTCAAACCATACATGCGAATTGAAACAAGGGATGGGAGGCAGACAGAATGTGATAGCATATGACGACATCACACAACAGAGGAGTCGCCCCTGCGGCTTAGGTGTCAGGGCCTGTCTCTGCCCCAGTTTCCCCTCCTCCGCCACCGCCGCAGCAGCCGACGTCGCGGCCATTACTGCCGCCGCAGTCGCCGTCGCCATTGCAGGCGTAGCCGCACTTGTTGCAGCTGCAGCCGCCGTCACCGCTGCCACAGCCGCAGCCGCCGCAGAGGTCCGCGAGCTCTAGGGGTGCGAGCGTTGAGGAGGGTGCTAGTCTTGGGGGAACTGTCGTGGCTTCTCCTAGCGGTCCTGGGGTTGGCACCAGTGCTGGAGAGGGTTCTCGTTCAGGGGGGGCCGTCGTGGAGTGTCTCGGAGGTAGCTGTGGTGCCACTGGAGGTTCTGGTGTTGGCATGGAGCAGCAGCAGCAGCAATCGCCGCTGGTGTTTGCCGTTTGCCTCCTTGGTCTTCCCTCCTCTGACCGCCCGCCTACGCCTCCCCCACCTGTCTACGGTCCTGTGTTTTCTCTGCCGGACTCGTCTCCATCTTGTTTTCCCTCTCGTTCTCCTCCTGTGTCTCCTCCTGTGTCTCCAGACCCCACGCCCCCGACCCAGTTCTGGTCTCGCCGTCCCTCTCGTGCTCGTCCTGTCTCTCCTGTCCAGTGCTCTCACCCTATGTTGCTTCATTCCCATGCGTCTCGTCCTCCCCTCCTCCTGTCGCCTCCTCCGTCCTCGATGGTTGTCGCTCCGCCTCCCTTGTCCAATTTCCTTCGTGCCGCTAGTCCTCTTGTTCCTCGGGTCCTCGCCTCTCTCGTTACCGACCCGTCCACTCCTGTCTCCTGTCTTGACGCTCTTGTCGCTACCGTTGCCGTCATTGCCTCTATCCGCCGCCTTGACAACGCCATCGCTCTGGTCTCTGACCCAGACGCTCTTGAAATCCCGAACCCCTGCACCTACGCTGAGGCGACCTCGGGACTCTGGACCTCTTAGTGGATAGCTGCCATGGGTACAGAGATGGCATCTTGGAGATCCACCGGCACCTACGTCAACGCAGTTCCCCCACCAAGGGTGAACGTAGGCGATGGCCATTGGCTCTTCAAGGTGAAGCGAACTCTTGGAGAGCCGCCGATGTTCAAGGCGCGCTACGTTGCTAGAGGCTTCAGTCAGCGCGAGGGGGTTGACTCCTTTCAGACCTTTGCCCCGACCTCGAAGATGACCACTCTTCGGGCGCTACTATACGTAGAAGCATAGTGTGACTACGAGCTGCGCTACCTCGACTTCTCTACAACGTTTCTCCAGGGCAGTCTGCACGAGCAGGTCTACCTGCGCCACCCGCCAGTCTTTACCGGCACCTTCGCCCCGAGGACCAAGTGGCTCCTCTGGCGCCTGTTTTACGGCCTGCAGCAGGTGCCTCAAGAGTGGTACGACACTCTTCGTGCTACGTAAGCTGACCTGCAGTTCTTCTTATCCGCTGCAGACCCGTCGCTCTTCGTTCGTTTAGGCTAGACCCCGCTCTACATCCTTGTCTACGTAGACGACCTGGTCTTCGCCACTGCAGACAAGGATGCGCTGGCCTTTGTGAAGGTCGAGCTGCTGAGGAGACACACCTGCACTGACCTAGGAGCACTGCGCTGCTACCTTGGCCTACAGATCTTCAGGGACAGAGCTACGCGCACCATCACTCTCACACAGTCACACTTGGTGCGCCAGGTCCTTCAGAGGTTCGGTCTTCACCTCTCCACATCCCACACCGCTGCCAACTCCAGTATCTGAGGAGTCAGTAGAGCCTAGTGATCCGTACGCAAAGCTGGTGGGTTGCCTTATGTACCTGATGACTTGCACTCATCCAGATCTCGCATACCCTCTCAGCATCCTGGCTCGCTTCATGGCGACAGGCAGACACCACCTGCAATATTGGTTGGCCGCAAAGAGGGGTTTGTGTTATCTAGCATGTGCATCGGGCATGGGGCTAGCGCTAGGAGGACACATGCCAGTGGTCCTTACAAGGCAAACAGACGTTTCGTGGGTAGACGACACTGAGACCCTTTAGTCCTCCCAGGGCTACTGCTTTAGCCTTGGTTCATGTGCCATCTCGTGGAGGTCCACTCGCTCGCCGTCTGTGGCCTAGTCTAGTTGTGAGGCTCAGATCTATGCTGATGCCATGGCGGCACAGGAGCTGCGCTGGCTGACTTTCTTGCTCACAGACTTAGGTAAGTGGCCTAGCCCTGCCCTTGTCCTGTACATTGACAACAATCCTGATCCTGCCCCGGTACAATGATCTTCCTATCTAGGACTGCACCTATCTAGCCAATAACATATCAATATATGTTTGACACACCCCCTAGGCTAGATGAGGGGCAATGCCTGGCAAGAGACACGCAGCTCAGGGTGGCACTACTACCCTGGTAGTGCCACCCTGAGCTGCGTGTCTCTTGCCAGGCATTGCCCCTCATCTAGCCTAGGGGGTGTGTCAAACATATATTGATATGTTATTGGCTAGATAGGTGCAGTCCTATAGAGAGTACAACCCCGGTACCAGGGCACCCTGATCTCAGGCAGTAGTGCCACCCTGAGCTGCGTGTCTCTTGCCAGGCATTGCCCCTCATCTAGCCTAGGGGGTGTGTCAAACATATATTGATATGTTATTGGCTAGATAGGTGCAGTCCTATAGAGAGTACAACCCCTTAGACAAAACTCCCTTGTACCCCTCATTCTATTTCAATCTGTTACTCTAAGATAAACACCACCTAGGATTGTAAATGCCAAGTAACGAGTGCACTGCACATAGGCATAAGTGCTGCAGTAGAGATTGATGGGGTGCACGATGACAGCGGAGCTGCTCGTGGCATGATGACAGTGGAGCTGCTCGTGGCACGATGACAATCTCTAAGTGTAACACCTAGCCTATAAACGGCACGCCCGAGACAGACACAATCCAAATACTATGCTTTTAGGATTGTGAGTGCCATGAAACGATTGCATATGTTGAAATGAACCACGTGTTAAGGGTGGCCAGGATCTAGAGTTGGTGGAACCACGAGTAGAAAGTCAGTGGAAGACTTTACACCTTGCATCAGAAATGTCGGAAATGACAAGGAAAAAAATAATACATGCATATTTATAGTCTAGGAAGTACCTTTTCGGATGTACCCATTTGTAGTGTATCATGACTATTCGCGTGACATGACTAGTGACTGTTCGTGTGACTGAGAGTGGTGTGACCCTTCGGGTGACTATACGCGCGAACCAACTGTTCACGCGTTGACTCACTACAGCTGACTTTATCACGCGCGTCCTTCCATGTGAGGTATCGCGCTACTAGTACAATCTAAGAGTTATATCAGGAATGCATAAGTAAACTCTATCGAGTATACTTCAACAGCATATGAGCATCAATGCAGCAGCAAGGATTGATGGGGTGCAAGATGACAGCGGAGCTGCCCCCGGCACGATGAAAATGTCTAACTGCAACAACGAGCACATAAGCAGCATGCCCGAAACAAACACAATCCACGCCAAATCACATTCAATTATGCATCCACACTCACTTATACGAATATCAAAAGCAGCAGGCATGACCAAAAGCTACACATGGGGAACCACTTATCAACCAGCATATCTCTCCAACCCCCTGGTCCACCCCATCCCACTCCTCCTTCCCTCCCCTCCCACCCCCTCTTCCCCGTTCCTTCCCACCCATCCTCTACACCCCTATATATTTGTAGAGCAAAATGCAGATTTCTTCAGTTGTGGTATGGTTTGCACCAAAGGGTAAGAACAGAAAGAGGAGCATGAGTTGACAATGTCGTAGCTTGCAAACCAGAACAGGCAATGATGAGAGACCAAAAAGGGAAGTGGCACTGAGAAATTAATGACTAACACAAATCAGTATATGCTTGCAACAAATGCACTTACATCTAAGTGGATTGGTAAGCTTGCTAGCTGAAAAAATCAAAAGAGCCCGGTCGAGAGAGGGCTGGCTGTGTAGCAAAGGATGAAAAGCAAGGTGCATAGTGGGGAGAGCACAAAACTAAACTGAAAGTGAAAGTTAGGGAATAGAGAAGGGAAGTCGACGAGGAGACACGGAAGGGCACCGAGGGTAGAATGAAAGGCTAGAGAGGGATAATAGGAAGTGCATGGCATGAACACCCCTGGCACAAAGGGGACGGCACCATCACAGAGAGAGGGGAGAGAGATGAGCCGACTCTCACCTGCAGTCGGTGGTATGCTCTCTCATAAACATGGCGTCAGTATGCAGCGCGCCAGCGTGAAACGCACCAGCGCGAAAGGCGCCTGCGCGCAAGGCACTAGCGCAAAACCCGCCAGCGCACAATGCACCAGCGTGCCAGGTGTCAGCGCAAAATGCGCCAGCGTGCAAGGCGCTGGCGCGAAACGTTCCAGCGCGCCAGGCGTTAGCGTGAAACGCACCAGCGTGAAATGTGCCAGCGCAAAACGCGCCAGCGTGCAAGGTGCCAGGGCGAAACATTCCAGCGCTCCAGGCGCCAGCACGAAACGCACCAGCGTTAAACGCGCAAGCATGCAAGGCACCAGTGCTAAATGCGCTAACGCGCAAGGCGCCTGTCACAAGATCGAATGTGTCGAGGAAATGTTGCACAATCGATTGATACAAGGTGCTTTTATACTTCCAAAGTACAGCAGGTAACCAGGTTTATCCTATCCCAAGGGAATAGACCCTTCTAGAAAATAGAATCACCCTGCGTATAGCCACGCGAGGCTATGGGCTTTAAGGGATTACGGCACGATTACGCTAGATATAGCGTACCAGTACATCCCGAGCTTGGTCTGTGATATAATGATAATAACAGGATAAACCAAAGGTTTATGGAAAAGAAGGAATAGGAATCCAAATGGAATGAGAGAAAGACCAAATGAATCAAGATAAAAAAGAAGAATGAAATGGAAAGGAGAAAGGAATGGAACGGGGTCGTACTCTCACACTTCCCCACCTCAAAGCTGGGTGGTAGACGTAACACCCTGCTTGACAAGGTAGTCGCGAAGAGGACGACGAGCGTGATCCATCTCGAAATCAGAGACCCAGCTATCCTCTGAAAGATCATAACCCTTCCAACGGATGAGAAGCTCCATGGTGCCATTCCGTCGACGGTGGTGAGCAAGCACGGACTCGACCTCGTACTCGGGTTCATCATGGACGAGGACGGGCAGCGGCGGCGGCGGTTGGCATCCAGAGAAGACCGTGTTGGGGTCTTGGTAGGGCTTCAAGAGTTGGACATGGAAGGCGTTGTGGATCTTCCAGGTAGCTGGCAGGCGTAAGCGGAAGGTAACAAGAGTGACATGTGCTTAAACGAGAAAAGGCCTACAGAAGTGAGGTCGCAGTTTGGATGGGAGATGGCTGATGTCAAGATTGCGTGTGTCGAGTAGTACACGGTCTCCCACGGTGATGCTGTGGTCTTTGCGGTGGCGATCGGCCTGGCGCTTCTGTTGCTCCTGGATGTCGAGAAGGCGCTTGTGGGTTCGATCCCGAAGTTTAAGCATGGTCGTGATGAAATCATGTGCGGGTTGGGTTGTGCGGGTTGAGGTATGAGTGGGTGGCGTCCGTAACAGAGGAAGAACGGCGTCTGTCTAGTAGTGGCGTGAGTAGCATTGTTGTAGGCAAACTCCAAGACGGGCAGATGCAAGTCCCATTTGGAGATGTCGTCCTTGCAGGCTGCGCGGAGGACTTGCTCTACAATTTGGTTGAGGCGCTCGGTCTGTCCATCTGTCTGCGGATGGTAGGCGGATGACATGGCGACTTTGGTCCCGAGTAGAGACATCAGTTCTTTCCAGAATTTACTGGTGAACTTAGGGTCTCGGTCGGAGATGAGTGTGGTCGGAATGCCATTTTATAAGATGATGTAGCGAACAAAGAGTTGTGCTGTCTCCTCGGTGAGTGCGGTGGTGTGTGTCGAGATGAAGTGTCCCATTTTGGAGTACTTGTTAATGACGACGAGGATCGCGTCATGACCGCTCGTGGTAGTTGGTAGCTCGGTGATGAAGTCTAGGCTGACCACTTGCCATGGCTGTTCTGGGACAGGAAGAGGCTGTAGCAGACCCGCCTTTTTCTGCTTGGTGCACTTCATCCGCTGACATGTACTGCACGATGTGACAAACTTCTGTACGTCATCTGCCATGTGGGACCAGTAGTAGTGTTTGGCAATACCGGTGAGCGTCTTATTGCTACCAAAGTGTCCCACGTACAGGACGTCGTGGTATTCTTCGAGTAGTAACTAGCGCAAAGGAGGGTAATTAGGTACCCAGATCTTCGTTGATCCTTTCCGTTACGCGATGTCGTTGTTCCACTGTAGCAGATGTCGCTTTTTTGCCAAGGGAATTTCGGAGTCGATGGTGTACCCGTATGTGAAGAGTCCTATGAGAAGTGGATTCACCCCTTCAACTTGGATAGCGGCAACGTGTGCAGGCCGGCTAAGCGCATCTGCTTTGTTTTTGTGGCCGGGCTTGTACACGATGTCATGGTGGACGTGCGTCTCGAGGAAGTCAATCCATCGGACCTGCCGCCTAGAGAGGATTGGTTGCGTCTCCAAATATTTTAGGCTGCAATGGTCGGTGTAGACTGTCGTCTTGCATCCTTCGAGATAGCATCTCCACGTTTTGAAGGCGAAGATGATAGCAAGGGCCTCTTTGTCGTGTATCAGGTAGTCGAGTTCTGCTCCATGTAATTTTTTGCTGAGGTAGGCAATTGGTTGCAGGCCATTCCCCTGGTCTTGCATCAAGACTGCACCCACTGCCTGGTCGCTGACGTCAGCTTCAATAACGTAGTCGCGTTCGGGGTCTGGCAAGATGAGTACGGGTGCGGACGGCTTGTTTCAGCTGCTCCACGGCTTCCTGGTGTTGTGGCTCCCATTTATAGGGCGTGTTCTTCTTTAGCAGATTTGTGAGTGGCGCGGCGATCTTCGCGTATTGTGGCACGAACCTATTGTAGTAGTTAGCAAAGCCATGGAACTGCTGTAACTCCTTCACGTTCTCGGGTGTCTTCCACGTACGCATGGCTTCGATTTTCTTGGGGTCGACGTGAAATCCTTGAGCGCTTACGATATGTTCGAGGAATTGGACTTTCTTGAGGGCGAAGTCGCTCTTGGATAGTTTGACGTAGAAGCGTTCGCATCGAAGAAAATCGAAGACGCGTCGTAGGCGCTCGACGTGTTGTTGCATGTCGCGCGAGTAGATGAGGATGTCGTCTAGGTACACCATCACGCATTCGTCCAAGAGTGGGCGTAGGATATGATTCATCTCAGCTTGGAACGTTGCAGGTGCGTTGGTGACTCCGAACGGCATTACCAGATACTCGTACGATCCATACCGAGTTCGGAAAGCAGTTTTGTGAATAGACTCGTCCGCCATTCTTATCTGCTAGTATCCGGACCGCAGATCTAGTTTTGAAAATACCGTAGCTCCCCGAAGCTGGTCAAGCAGGTCATCTATTCGTGGAATTGGGTATTTGTTCTTGATGGTCTGCTTGTTGAGAGCTCGGTAGTCGATGCACATGCACAGGCTTCTGTCCGGTTTCGGTGTGAAGAGTACTGGGGCACCATATGGCGAAGTAGATGGTCGGATGAGTCCTTTGGCGAGAAGATACTCGATCTGCTTCTTCATGTCGGCTAGTTCTGTGGGGCTTAGCCGATATGGTGCTTGGAAGGTCGGTTTCGAGCCTAGTTCCTCCACGCTCTCGTCTTGGTGCGTTCGGTATGGCGGTAGCTTGTCCGGGAGGTCGTCGGGAAGAATGTCTTGGAACTCCTTCAGTAAGTACTTGATTTTTTCTGGTGGTTCCGAGGCTTTCTCTCCGTCATTCTCCACCTCTGTTGCTATCGCTCGGAACCCGGTGTTGGTTCATTTCACGTCCTTCTTGAATCTGGCGAGTGTCTGCACTGGGGTTTCTCCTGTATTGTCCCAGTTGGGTTGCTGGACTCTCCTTCCTTTGTTGTAGATGCTTGCGGTGCCGTTTACCCGGTTGATCTCGGGGTTGAATTTCTTGAGGAAGTCTCGTCCGAAGATCGGGTCAAGCCCATTTATGTTGGTGATGGGGAGAGCAGGTTTCCAGCGCAGTGGACCGATTTGTAGGTTTAACACTGCTTCGCCGTACACTGGTAACTTTCTGCCGTCCACCATCGTTGCAGAAAATGCTGATGGCTTGTAGTCCTCTCGAAGTCGGTCGATGGTTGCCTTGTTGCATATGGTGTGCAATGCTCTGCTGTCCACGAGTGCTTGGAGGCGTCATCCTTTGCAGATGACCTCGAGCACGAGGGGCAGGCGTTGCTTGGAGTACTCAAAGATAGTTTCATTGATTGTGTCATAGGGTACATCCCAATATTCGTTCCTTCCTACTCCTGAGCTGGTAGCTGGCCGAGGCTGCTTGGAGAAAGGCTCTTCTCCAAGGCCCGGAGTTTCCGTGATGACTGTTCGTGTCGTTGACGAAGTTGCCGAGTTGGATGCATCCGAAGACGAAGGAGTTCGGGGTTTTTGCAGCTTCTTGTAGACCCCCAGCTTCCTCTTGAGCTACTTCAGCTCCACCGACGTCTTCCCTGGGGAACGGGTAGTCGCTATGGGCTGGTGTCGGGAGAGGACGTTGACTCCGTGGAAAGGCCAGCTTCTTTCCACACTCCTTAATTTGGTCCCCATGTTCTCCGGTACCAGAATGATCTCCAAAATTTTCTGCATCTTCTGGAGTCCCTCCCGAATTTTCTCCAAGGCTCTAGCCCCTCGAGAATTACAAGTTTTCATTAAAGCATCTTTGTAAGATAAGTTTAACGAATCCTTATAATTTTTTGCGTCTTCAAGGAGTTTCCTCGTCTTGGTAGAGTCCTTTTTCGCGGAGTTAGATTTTTCCTCGGCGATTTCCTCTGGCAAAGACTGGTCGTGAGGTGGAGATATTTCCCCATCATTTTCTCCTGTTCGCGTCGAATGAGTCCGCGGCCACTTTCGGATCTTTCCTTTTTTGCCAGCTAGATCCGCAATCACTGGCGAGTCCCGTTTTTTGGCTTCTTATTGGCCGAAGGGTTTCCGCCACTGTTGTGTGCCCGATACTCAGCGCGCATGGTTTTCATTCTGTTGCAGTCGAAGATTCGATGACCCGGCACCCCGCAAAAATCACACGTGTAGTTGGTGTTTTTCAGACGTGGCCGCCCTTCCAACCTGTCGACTTCCATCAGGTCGGCAAACGTGGGGTGAGCCGAGCGGTTGCCCTGTCGCATACTTCCGATGTGCATCCATCGTATCCCGGCGTTGACCATGTCGAAGCGTTCCGCGGCCGATACGACATCATTGTAGCTCGCGTTGTTTGTCGCTGCCACTTGTCGTTCGACTTCGGTCTTCAGCCCGGCGAGGTACGACTGTACTTTTTCCCCTTCGGTCAAGTCGGGAATGCGGTTATAAAATTCCTTTATCTGCTGCGTGTACTACGCTACACTCCCCAACTGTTGATGGCGATGAATTTTTTCCCGGTCAAGGAAACCCGAATTTATCGCCTCGAAACGTTTCAGCAGGTCGGTAAGGAACTGCTGCCACATGGCTTCGCCGTGGATGTGTTGGTGCAACCCTATGGCTTGCACTCGGCTTGTCGTCCTTGTTTGTGTGTGTGCATGAATGGCATGGAATGAATTGTGAGTCTATTTCATTGCTATCCAGTGCTTGTGTGTGTGTTTGAATGGTGTATCACAATGTGGTTTGTGTCGGTCAAGACGTTAGCGAGTTTTTACAACTCGCATGTCAAGTCGTCGTTTGTGTGTCGCATGTGTTTTTTCTATTTTATCGAGTGTGAAGTGTCCATCGCGTCGCAGGTGTGTGCAGCAAGCCCCCATCAACTCAAGAAGAATTTATCTTGCAGATCCAAGACCAAGAGCTCAAGATTTCAAGCCCAAGGGACGCGGATAAATATTAAATTGTGAAAATAGTAACGTTACTTCGTGTAGTGTTACATTTCACTTGGTGTAGCCCCTTGGAGGGTTGGTTTCGAGACTCTTCGTGGTTGGGGACTCTGTGGTGGTGTACCACCAATCAGGACCTCAGCTCTTGGGGTATGTAGAGGCTGGGAACCATCTCCCTCTCGAATTCTTGTTCCTAGGTTTTTTTTGGTACTCCTAAGACTATAGTGGCTGCTGTACCTCTTGCCAGTCAAACCGCCATAGCGTCGTCAAATCTTCACGGAATTTCATGATTCAACTTGCTGCTGATAGAGGACAGCACCGCACTTCATATCCAATTTGTAGATTACCATTTAAGTCAGCCAGCAGATCGTTATCAATATTTGAAGCCGTCTGTGCTCTCTATCTCTCATTATTGGCACATCTGAGCCTATTGTGACTATAACAAGTGGTATCAGAGCCCCTTGGAGCTGTCTCAACTATGCCTAGGCCTGAGGAAGGGGGTGGCAGAGGTGCTGGAGGCAGAGAAGCCGCCCAAGCACAAGGTCATTACCAAGATCCACCCGTTGCTCCGGTGCAACCTAGCCTTGGACCCTCTAGGGATGAGCCTAGAGTGTTTGGCCTTGACAAGCTCAACGGTGACAACTTTGCTGAGTGGTCCTTCAAGATGGAGAACATCTTTGACTACTATGATCTGCTGGAGGTGATGGAAGGAACGGAGAAGCACCCCGAGAACGACCTGGAGAAGAGCCCGTGGGTGCGGAAGAGCGCACAAGGCTACCTTTTACTTGGGCAAGCGTTGGGGAGCAGCCAAATCCGTCACATCAAGCCTTTTCAGCGTGAACCAGCAAAGGGACCAAAGGCATGGGCTGCTCTCAAGGGTGTACACGCTCCTGCAACAGCGGCGGTGGCTGTGGTTTTGGAGTGGCAAATGGCGGCACTTCGAATTGACGAAGGTGAACCGGTGGAGGAAGGAGTGCAGAAATTCTTCGACTTGTTGACACGGCTTGAAGGAGCTGACCTGAACTACAGTGACCTTCAAAAGAAGACCATGCTGCTGGCCTTACTTCCGGACTCATGGTCCTCGCTCATCATCAACCTAAATCGAGTTCTGCCCCGTCTCTCACTCGAAGATGTGAAGCGGGAAATTTTACAAGAAGATTTCCGCCGACGCGAATTGGCGGGTCCCGATGGTGCCGGAGTTGCAAGCATGGGCCGTGGGCACGGCCGTGGAAGGGGCAGAGGGCGAGCAGGAAGATTTGGCAGCAGTTACTTTAGTGGAGGACGCCGTAATGGAGGATATGGCAGCAACAACAACAACAATGGCTACGGGCGTGGGCGCGGTCGATTTGATGGTGAATGCCACTTTTGTCATAAGACCGGCCACATGTGGAGAGATTGCTTCAGATTGCCTGAAGGATGGACCCCTTCTCGAGGCCAAGAGGGCAGAGGAGCAAGGGGAGGAAGAGGCAGAGGTCGTGGAGGCCGTGGTGGCCATGGAGGTGAAGCGGCAAGCATGAAAGGTGGAGACTACGACAAGGACTCGAGTGAAGATCGATACCCGGGCCAATTCTTCTTTGTCTCCACGCAAGTGGCAGCTGCAGCAGGAGGTGTGGATGGCTTTGAGGAGCCAGCTACTGTGGGAAAGGTCACCCTTCACTCTCTGGAATTTTGGGTGATCGATAGCGGCGCCACCTATAGCATGACACCTCGTGCGGACTTGCTCACTGAACTCGAACCGTCGCCGGTCAAGCATGTTACATCGGCTTTGGGGCAGCGAGCAGAGGTGAAAGGCATGGGCAAGGCCATGTTCAAGGGTGCTGATGGGAATATGGTGGGCCTCAAGAACGTGCTTTGGGTGCCCAACCTAGCAGCCAACCTGATCTCTGTTCGGCGTTTGCAAAAGGCCGGCATGGACACATCTTCCAAGGGCTCCAAAACATGTACCACGAGGCTTGGTGAGCGGAAGCTTTGGGACCTTCATGAGGACAGGGACATCTACAATGAGATGTGGCAAATCCCAGTGGTCACCATGCCTAAGGGGAGGCAAGTGGCAGCAAGCGTCAGCACCAAGTGTGAAGCGGTTGGTGGCGGTGATCACGGAAAACAAAGAGACACCAAGAGTGACTCGAAGGAGTGCAACCTTGGAGAGACCAGCAAGGCGTGTGAACCCAAGGAGAGTGGTGCAGCAGCCAAAGGTGGTGGAAATGAGGAGGAGAAGCCTAAGATCAGCAAAGCAGCAGCGGCGAAGGAGAAAGGAGAGAGCTTGTGGGGCACAATTGCGAGTGCCGCTTTCTCCAACCCGACTTCCGCTACCGGAGAGTGTGATTGGCTGACCTTGCATCGGCGAATGGGGCATGTGGCATTGCCCATTTTGCAGCAGATAGTTAAGCAAGACATGGTCAATGGGATACGTGTCAAGGGGGAGCCCAATGAGGTGCTTGGCTGTCCAACATGCATGCAAGCCAAGTTCACCCGCTACCCGTTCCATAGCTCGGAGACAACGGCGAAGGCACCACTTGATGAGGTGGTGATGGATGTGGTGGGCCCCTTGAAGCTTGGAGCTGGTGGAGCTGAGTACTTCCTCACCATTGTGGACGTCTACACTCGCATGACTTGGGTGTATGTGCTGCCCAAGAAGAGTGACGTAGCTGAAACGGTGAAGACCGATTGGTTGCCGATGGTGGAGCGGCAACAAGACCGGCTTGTGAAGGCGATTCGCACTGATCGTGGGGGAGAGTTCCTGAGCAAGGAGTTCTCAACTTGGCTGAAGAAGCAGGGCATAAGGCACTCTCTTACCATGCCCTACTCTCCTGCAATGAACGGCATCGCCGAGCGTGCGAATCAGACACTCACGGCGACGGCTCGGGGACTTCTCATTGAAGCCGGTCTACCCAATTACTTTTGGCCGGATGCGGTGCGGCATGCTTGTGTGGCCAAGAACAGAGCCTTGACTCACGTGGGAGAAGACAAATGGGTGCCCTATGTGGAGTGGATTTGAAGGAAGCCGAAGGTGGATATGCTTCGGGTGTTCGGGTGCATGTGCATGGCACTTGTGCCTAAGAAACTTCGGCACAACAAGCTTGATGCCAAGGCAACATGGGCCGTGCACCTGGGCATGGCTCAAAACAGCAAGGGATGGCTTCTTTGGGACCCATTTACCAAGAAGTTCTTGGTGAGCAGAGATTGCAAGTTCGTGGAGAACTTACCGTACAAGGAATGGAAGGCGAAGAATCAAGCGAAGATTGGTGTGCGGCTTGGAGAGATGAAGAGTACCGGCTTGGAGCATGTGGAGCTGCCCTTGGAGCTGAGTAGCAGCAGCACAATCACGAGGCAATCTCTTCAAATAAATGGGGATGAGGAGGAGGAGGAGGTGCAGCAAGATGATGAGCGTGCATCGTCACTTCCGCCTCGTGCTACAAGTGATCGTGGGAACCGACCAGATTTACCGCAACGCCATGAGAGCATTCAAGTCCCTGCAGCAGAGGAGGAAGGAAGGGGGAGAAGGAGGACTCAGCCCTCTAATAGGTTGAGCTATGACCGGCTTGGAGGACCAGCCAACTCAACCTTGACCGGTTCGGCTCTCATGCTAGGCGATGATGCGGAAGATGAAAGCGAGGAGTGCGCCTTTGCCTTCTTTTCTCCGGTGGAGATGCCGGGGGAGCCTACAAATCCCAAGGAGGCTTGGGAGGGCCCCAATGGGAAGGAGTCGAAGAAGGCCTCAGATGAAGAAATGGGGAGCATCATAGAGAACGACACATTTGACTTGGTGAACCTACCTCCGGGGCGGAAGGCGATCTCTTCCAAGTGGCTCTTCAAGCGCAAGACCGATGCCGAGGGCAACATCGAGCGCTACAAGAGCAGACTTGTAGCCAAGGGGTATCAGCAGCGAGAGAAGAAGGAATACAATGAAGTGTATGCCCCTGTGGTGAAGGGTACAACCCTTCAAACCCTCTTCGCCGCGGCGGCCATCAAAGGATGGGTGGTGAAGCAAATGGATATCGTAACGGCCTTCCTCAACGGCGTTTTGGAGGAAGAGACCTTCATGGAGCAGCCAGAGGGGTACAATGATGGGAATGGCAGAGTGGGGAAGCTGAAGAAAGCACTCTATGACCTCAAGCAAGCCCCTAGGCAATGGTACATCAAGCTGCGGAAAGTCTTGGAGGCGATCGGCTTCACTCCCTCAACGGCCGATTAATCCTTGTTCATGCTTGGCGAGGGGGAGCAGAGGAGCTTCATGGTGGTTTATGTGGATGACATCCTCATATTCTCACCCTCCTCTGACCTTGTGAAGGATGTGATGCTGAAGCTTCAAGACAAGTTCAAGTGCAAGACCCTTGGTGACGTCAACTACTACCTTGGGCTTCACATTGAGCGAGATGTGGAGAAGCGGTGGATGCGAGTGCATCAAAAGAAGTACTTGGAGGCCTTGGCTGCAAACTTTGGGAAGAGCGAAGGTCATGTGGCTACTCCTCGTCCCTCAGGGTTTAAGTGTGTGAAAGGACCAGCGGAGGAAAGTGTTGGTGAAGAGGAGAGGCGGCATTTTCACTCCTTGGTGGGCAGCCTCATGTATGCGGCCGTTCGTACAAGGCCGGATGCAGCCTTTGCTACCGGGCAGCTGGCTAGGTTGTCCAATGCCCTAATGAAGAGCTGGTAGCAGCTGGAGAGAGGGTGGCCAAGTACCTTGGCCAAACAGCAACTCTTGGACTGCAATACTCCGCGGCGGCACAAAGGCTTCAAAAGGGTGCGGATGGAGTCGAACCCGGGAGGCTCTTTCTCACCGCCTTCTCTGATGCATCTTGGGCATCAGAACCAGAGGATATGACAAGTGTGGGAGGCTTCATCTGCTGTGTTGGTGGAGGACCAATAGCTTGGGAGAGCAAGAAACAAGTGGACCAAGCATTGAGCTCGGTGGAGTCCGAGTACATGGCACTCTTCCGTACCATAAGAGAGGTTGTATGGCAGTGGCGTTTGCTAGCTAAATTGGGGGAGGAGCAGCAAGGACCTACCCAACTCTACTGTGATAGCCAAGGTGTTATTGCATTGGCAAAGAACCCCGTTCTTCATGGCCTTACCAAGCACATGAAGGTGAAATGGCATTGGGTGAGGAGCATGGTAACCGGGGGTGAAGTGGAGTTGCACTACGTGAAGACGACGGCGCAGCCAGCTGATATGATGACCAAGAGGCTGGTTGAGCAGCAGCATTGGAAGTGTTGCAAGCTTGCTGGGATGGCTCTGAACTAAGGGGAGCAGATTATAAGGCCAACAATCCGAGGGGGAGTTTGTTGGTGCAACCCTATGGCTTGCACTCGGCTTGTCGTCCTTGTTTGTGTGTGTGCATGCATGGCATGGAATGAATTGTGAGTCTATGTCATTGGTATCCAGTGCTTGTGTGTGTTTTTGAATGGTGTATCACAATGTGGTTTGTGTCGGTCAAGACATTAGCGAGTTTTTACAACTCGCATGTCAAGTCGTCGTTTGTGTGTCGCATGTGTTTTTTCTATTTTGTCGAGTGTGAAGTGTCCATCGCGTCACAGGTGTGTGCAGCAAGCCCCTATAAACTCAAGAAGAATTTATCTTGCAGATCCAAGACCAAGAGCTCAAGATTTCAAGCCCAAGGGACGCGAATAAATATTAAATTGTGAAAATAGTAACGCTACTTCGTGTAGTGTTACATTTCACTTGGTGTAGCCCCTTGGAGGGTTGGTTTTGAGACTCTTCGTGGTTGGGGACTCTGTGGTGGTGTACCACCAATCAGGACCTCAGCTCTTGGGGTATGTAGAGTCTGGGAACCATCTCCCTCTCGAATTCTTCTTCCTAAGTTTTTTTTTGTGCTCCTAAGACTTTAGTGGCTGCTGTACCTCCTGCCAGTCAAACCGCCATAGCGTCGTGAAATCTTCATGGAATTTCATGATTCAACTTGCTGCTGATAGAGGACAGCACCGCGCTCCATATCCAGTTTACAAATCACCATTTAATTCAGTGAACAGATCGTTATCAATATTTGAAGCTGGCTGACGGAAATCCGACTGTGCTCTCTATCTCTCATTATTGGCACATCTGAGCCTATTGTGACTATAACAGGATGAAGGTGCTGTTACCGCTGATCCACTCGAGTGCCGGCCCTCGCATTAGTGTCGCCGTAAGTCGTACGCGTTGACCGTCCCAGACTGGCGAGCTCCATCCGACAGCTGCGAAATAGATCTCCATGCCGGCGATCCATCTGCGGACGTCGGAATTTCGATCGCTCGGATCGAACGGCCCAGGTGGGCGCTGTTTCGGAACCTTGAGAAACTGTTGTGACTGCTGCGTCGTCGCCGTTGTCGTTTCGTGTTGCGCGCCGGCGAGTCGAGTTACTCGCTCGAACTCTTGTCGCCAAGCTTCGCGGTCGGCTCGCGTCTCCTCCTGTAGGGCGGCGATGCGTGCGAAGAGCTACTGGGTAACTTCGGCGTTGTCGAAGTTTGCCATCCTGTTCAAAACACGCGCAAAGGGGGTATTTCGAAAAAAACGCGGAGCTGGTGCTTACCTGAATCGGCGTCGAATTGGTCGACCCGGGCGGTTTTTCGAGGCAGGATCTCCCGCTGCTGCTGCTTAGCTGAGCGCGGCCGAGTAAGAAAAGCTCTGATAACCAAGTGTCACAGAATCGAATGTGTCGAGGAAAGGTTGCACTATCGATTTATACAAGGTGCTTTTATACTTCCAAAGTACAGCAGGTAACCAGGTTTATCCTATCCCAAGGGAATAGACCCTTCTAGAAAATAGAATCACCTTGCGTATAGCCATGCAAGGCTATTGGTTTTAAGGGATTACGGCAGGATTATACTAGATACAGCGTACTAGTACATCCCGAGCCAGGTCGGTGATATAATGATAATAACAGGATAAACCAAAGGTTTATGGAAAAGAAGGAATAGGAATCCAAATGGAATGAGAGAAAGACCAAATGAATCTAGATAAAAAAGAGGAATGAAATGGAACGGAGAAAGGAATGGAACGGGGTCGTACTCTCACAGCGCCAGCCTGAAATGTGCCAGCGCATAACGCGCCAACGCACAAGGCGCCAGTGCGAAATGCGCCAACATGCAAGGCGCCAGCGCAAAACGCGCCAGCGCGCCAAGCGCTAGCACGAAACGAGATACGGGCTCTGCGCCAGCAACATGCAACCAGGAGTTACTAAATCGTAACCATAGTAAGTATCCGGTTGTCTTTGCCCATTCGGTAAGCTCCATCTTTCTTCTTTAAGAACAAGATTAATGCTGTGAATATATACTGCCTAGGGCAGATGGAAATCTTCCCAAATTTTTAGTTTAACTGCTTCTGCAACTCCTCTAATTAGGGCTGTGTAGCTCTGAATTTTTGCTCCACAGTTGGTTGAGAACCCGACTCTAATTCGGTTCGGTGGTCGAAGTGGCGCTGAGGTGGCAGGCTAGGGGGTAGGTCGTATGGAAATGTCACAAGGACTTTCAAAATCAGCTGTGTCATACACCTAGCCCGCGGTAATTTTACACCCAGTATTTTCCAAGGGGGTGCCGTCGAAAGGGTATTCACCCCCCGAAAGCAGCTCCTGAAGACAGATCCGAATACCCTTGAAAAACAAATTTTGCTTGGGTTTCTGTACGAAACGTTTACTATTCGATTTAGTGTTTCTCGAGTCAGGAAACCCGACGTCAATTTAGGCAGCTCAAAGTTTTTGCTCGCGTGGAGTTTGCCGCACTTAGGGCGTAGGGAAAGGGGAGTACTAACTACGCACTCAGAAATGGTCAGGGTGGAAACAAAAATTCTGCTGCTGCCCAACTTACGGGTGTGAAATTACCGCGTGCTAGGTGTATCAATAAGCACCCATTTCGGTAACTTTTCGAAGTCCGTCGGTGGCAAAGCTAAATCTGTTGTGCGAATCATGGCTTTTGAAAATATTTGTCTCACTTACGGTTGCCCGTTTTATTGCTACCGAACATGCGTAACCCTGCGTGCAAACTTTTTCGCACACCTCGGCAGCACTAAAGTGCGATCATCTACCGTAAACTAGGGTAAAATGACCGTAGGGTCTTTTTTCGTACACTAGGGAAAAATGGGGGTGAGTCTTGTAAGGAAACCGGAAAATAAATTACCTGGGGGACATATCTCGTACTTGAAGGGATTCAGTTTGAAGTGTGTTCCAGCTGCAAATTCGAAATGCCTTCTTTCCGTCGAGTACAGTATGTTGATAGATTCATAGCTCTGCCAGCGTGTACCAAATTGACAGCTGTGGGTCTGGTTTTGGACATCTTGGCACTCCCTGGCTATGCATGTTGATGGCTTGCGTCCCTGCCCTCCCGCACCTGATCCCCTCCCTGCTGACCCCACCACTACTGAGAGTGAGGCCTTTGCTGCTGCTGCGCTAGCGCACGCTGTCTAAGATTCTCGCGATGCTATAGTGCAGCTTGCCATTAGTCATGCGCTTTCCCTATCTGAGCGTCCCCGCTTCATTGCTGTAGCAAACGCCAAAGACTTCCTAGATGCAGTAGTTGCACGCTACTCCATGCCTGCCTCCACCTCCGCTGGACGCTTGATCCTCCCCATGCTCTTCCCCGATCTCTCTGCTTTCCCTACTGTCGCTGACCTCGCCACTCACCTCTGTGCACTAGAGACTAGCTACAGCGCTGCCAGCACTACTGCCCAGCTCGCTGCCTTCCCCCCGCCATTCTGCGCTATTGTGTACCTTATTGGCATGCGCCTACCTGAAGTTTAGCCACTGTCCGCGACCACCTCCTTAGCAAGCACCATGGCGACCTCACCCTGACCGTTTTTCTCACTGCCCTTTCTTAGATAGAGACGCGCCATCACACTATCGCTCAGTCGAGCGGTGTTGCGGCAGTCCCTATCTTTCAGGGCTGTGCTCCCTCCCAGTGCACGTACGCTGACGTGTCCGCCGCGGTTGCTACGGTTGCTCCTGCCACTGAAACCGCAGCTGCGGCCTTCCCGCAGCAGCAGCGATAGCGTCGGGGCCGTCGCGGCCCCAAGGGAGGGCGTGGTGGTGGTGTTGGTGGTGGTGGTGGTGGCGGTGACAGTGGCTCTGACGAGGGTCCTGGGGCAGGTGTCCAGGAGCAGCAGCAGCCGCAACAGATGCAGCAGCAGCAGTCGCAGCCGTAGCAGCAGCATCAGCCGCAACCGCAGCAGCAGCAGCAGCAGCCGAGGGCCCGCCTCCCGCCGGGGTAGCCAGGAGCCCCTGGAGGTGGCGGCCGCGGTGGTGGTCCCTTGCAGCTCAGCGACTACCTGCAGCTTTGGTGCTGTGGGCTGCCACTGCCAGCTCCAGACCGGGCCCCTCTATGGCACTGTGTGCCACCGCCCGCACCCGACCGCTTGCTGCTTCTGTTATACTCACAATAGGCTCAGATGTGCCTAAAATGAGAGATAGAGAGCACAGTCAGAATTCCCTCAGACAGCTTCAAATATTTATACCGATCTGATTTGTGCCTCAAACGGTGATATGTAACTTGGATCTAAAGCGCGGTGCTGTCACCTATCAGCAGCAAGTTGAATCAGGAAATTCCATAAAGGTTTGACGACGTTATGGCGGTTTGACTGGGAGGGGGTATTGCAGCCACTTTTGTCTTAGAATTACAAACTTAGCAAGAACAATCGAGATTGAGATGGTTCTCAGCCTCTACAAGCCCCAAGAGCCGAGGTCCAGGCTGGTGGTACATTACCACAGAGTCCCCAACCACGAACGGACTCGAAACAAACTCAACAAGGGGCTGGACCAAGTGAAATGGAACACTACATGAAGTAGCAATACTATTTTCACTATTTTAATAGTTATCCACTTCCCTTGGGGTTGAAAATTTGAGCTCTTGGTCTTGATTCTGCAAGATAAATTCTTCTTGAGTTGATGGGGGCTTGCTGCACACACCTGCGACGTGATGGACACTTCACACTCGACAAAATAGAAAAACACATGCGACACGCAAACGACGACTTGAGATGCGAGTTGTGAAAACTCGCTAATGTCTTGACCAATACAAACCACATTGTGATACACCATTCAAACACACACACAAGCACTAGATAGCAATGACATAGACTCACAAGTCATTCCGTGCCATGCATGCACACACACAAACAAGGACGACAAGCCGAGTGCAAGCCATAGGGTTGCACCAACAGCTTCCGCCGTCTTGACGACCTCTTCCGTCGCCGCTTCGGCCCTGCCCTGGACCTCCCCGACTGGCGCAGTCTCCTCCGTCATGGTGTGCCTATGTTTGACCGAAACATGGATCAGATTAGTTCTGCGCTGCATTCTTTGTATGCTGACGCTTCTATTGTGTCTGGAACTTATTACCCTGTGTTTTCTAGCTTAGGCGTAGCACCTGTGTGTAGTATAGAGACCTCTGCTGCATCAGGAGTAGGACCATTTGCTTTGTCTACTCTAGGCTCCACACTAGCTCCTCCTTTGTCTGCCGCTACTACTTTGCTGTCCTTTACACTTGACTCTGGTGCGTCTACCTGCTTCTTCCGCGACCGCGCTGCGCTTACGCCGCTTGCCGCGCCTGCTGCTGTCGCACTTGCTGACCCCTCCTCTAGTCCTCTAGTTGCTCGCAGCTACACTAACCTTGCCTGTCCAACGGTCCCCTCGGGTTCCCTTATAGGCCTGCACATCCCCTCGTTCTCCCAGAACTTAGTCAGTGTCGGCTGTCTTCAGGACCTCGGCGTCACAACTACGTTTCCGAGTCACGAACGGTACGCCGTCTGTATCGAGGCCGCCTCAGGTTCCCCCCTTGTGACGTTCCCCCTGGACCCGGTGTCTGGCCTCTTTACACTGGGCACTGCTTCCCCCCCAATGGGCGCGTCCTCCTTGAATCCTGCGCCTACTCAGGTCGCCGCTGCGTGCGCATGTTAATCGCTCACTCACCCATCGCTTCTGTGGCAGCACCGGCTAGATCAACCCATGCTCCCGCGTCTGCATCACATGTCCCAGCACGGTCTCTTCCTAAGTCTCCTTGAGTTGCTTCCTGCCCTCCCTCCCTCGCCTGCACCGCCGTGCACGCCCTGCGCTGAGGGCCGGCTCCGCCGTGCTCCTCACTCCTCGCTTCATCCTGCCATCGCACCCCTCCAGACCCTGCACCTAGACGTCTAGGGCCCAGCCCCCGTCCTTGGACCGCGTCGCAAGCGCTACTTTCTCGTGCTCGTCGACGATTTCATGCGCTACACCACGGTGTTTCCTCTGGAGTGGAAGGCCGACGTACCTGGCATTTTTACTCCATGGGTCGTAGCTGCGCGCTTCCACCGCGGTCTCCCTGTGCTGTGTCTCCACTCCGACCGTGGCGGCAAGTTCGCCTCTGGTTGGCTTGGACAGTTCTGTCGAGCAGAGGGCATCGCCCAGTCGTAAACCCTACTGGAATCCCCGCAACTGAATGCAGTCACTGAGCGATGCATCCGTTTGGTCATGAAGGTGGCTCGTACCTCCATGATTCATGCCGGTGCACCCCATTTTCTGTGGCCGTTCACCGTTCGCTACGCCGCTCACCAGCTTAACCTCTGGCCGCGCTCTCAGCGGCCGCAGGTTTCGCCGACCCTACTTTGGACCGGTTTCCCTAGTGACGCATCTGCGTTCCACGTCTGGGGCTGCCTCGCTCACGTTCGTGCCTCTGGCACGGACAAACTCACTGCCTACACTGTCCCCTGTGTCTTCCTCGGTTTCCCCTTGGACTCCTCTGACTGGCACTTTTACCACCTGCCGTCTCACCACTTCTTGCTGCCTGTCTCTCCCAAGGTGTCTCCTCTTCTGCCGTCATAGTCGCCAGAGCCATAGCCGCCGCCGCCGCCGCCGCAGCAGCCGCCGCCGCTGCTGCAGCCGCCACCGCCGTCACAATAGCAGCAGCTGTTCGTGGCCTCTGGGGGTGCTGGCGTTGAGGAGGGTGCTAGTCCTGGGGTTCGTGTCGTGGCTTGTCCCGGTGGGCGTGGTGCTGGAGAGGGTTCTTGCTTTGGGGGTGCTCGTTTTGTTGTGTGATGTCATCATATGCTATCACATTCTGTCTGCCTCTCATCTCTTGTTTCAATTCGTATGTATGGTTTGACTGTGTGTGAAAGAATTTGTGTGTGGTGTGTTCTGGAGTTTGGGAATGTGTTTTGTGTTATTCTGTCTGAGCAGGTATTTGTGATGATAGATCTTGAGAAGATCTTTCCGACGCAACAAGAATCGCTTCAATCGGAGCAAGAACGCGAAAGCTATGAAGATTCAAAGTTCATGAGCTTGCGTTACAATTGCGGCGGTTACAAAGTGAAGTTGTGGGGTGACTTTATATGGAGTTGGGACCTTTGGGGTTGGGGAAACTTGTCACTCTACTGTAACAGCTGCAAATTGGTTGGGAACAACCAAGCTAGGTTGGCAAGGGTGGCCAACTTGGATGGATTGGTTGGGAAGGGACAAAGGTCAAAGTTGAGGTTCCTATAGGGAGGGAATCTTTGTGCTTATGGGGTTTCCTTGGTTGGGGACTCTCTTGGGACCTTCCCTCTCATCCTTCTCTTCCTATCCCAACCTTTCTCTTGCTCCTTCTAATTCCTTGTGAGATTCTTGAACTTTGATTGAACTCTTGAGATTGAGTTAAGTTCTCCTCCTACAGCTTACCCCCTAGTGCGTCGAAAGCCATAGCGTCGCGAATACTTCATCAATCAACGTGATTCAAATTGGGAACGGTAGCTGAGATTAAGAGCTACAACATATCCAAGTTTCGCGACATTCCAACGGCTAGTGTTTTGTCGACGTCGTTTCTTGTGAAGACGACTTTTCTGTCCAGAATTTCGGATTTATATTTTGAGTAATTCTAGCTCCTAAGTTCACCTAGACTCTGTCCTTAATTCTAACAAGTGGTATCAGAGCGATATTAAGGACATTGAGAGGAGTCTACAGAAGTGTGAAGACCCTTCTAGACCCACCATGGCCTGTGGGTGTGCCTAAGTGGTGTTCTAAAGGTTGGATGTGTCTTCCGCTAAGGGGAAACTCTGCCGAAATTTCGTGGACGGCGATACTTGTGAAAATATCGAGGGAGCTGAGTGTGGACAGCAAAGGGGAGCTGAAATTCGTCATTTCTCAAGGAGAAGATGAATGAGAGAGGAGGAGATGCTAATGGAAGAGGAGCTGTACCTGAGAAGGCAAGTGAGCCGCCGCCATCAAAAGTTGAAGCTTTGGATGGCTCCAACTATGAGGAATGGAGCGGACGGATGAGGAGTGCCTTCAAACGCTACAAGCTACTGAAGATTGCTGTTGGGGAGGAGAAGATGCCGGAAGAAGGCGAAGCACGTGAACGGTGGATTGAGAAAAGCGCGGTGCTTTTCGACCTCATCCTTCAATCGGTCAACAAGGAGATGTTCGAGCACATCAAGGATCTTGTGGAAGCGGATGATTCGGGTCCAAGGGCGTGGAAACTACTACGTGATGTGATTCAGCCCAACACTCTCCCAATGGTGATCGTGCTCGAGAAGGAACTTGCTGCCATCTCCATGCGACCAGGGGATGATGTGAAGCCGGTCCTTGACAAGATCAAGGACACCTATGCAACGATGGCAGCAGCGGGCAGCAGTGTATCTCAGCTGCAGCAGTGCACCAAGATCATCTCGGTGTTGGACAACTCTTGGGACAACCTCATCCCCACCCTCAACTCTCAGCAAGATCAATGGACACCTGAGTGGCTAAGGCACCAGATTCTGCAGGAGGACTTCCGCAGACGCCATGTGGGAGGCGGTGCTGCCACTAAGACTGCTGAGGGGTATGGAGCTGCAGGGCGCGGCAGAGGAAGAGGGGGTTGGAGAGGCCGAGGCCGTGGGAGAAGCTTTGGCAGAGGTAGAGGCCGAGGTGACTATAATGAGGGGCATGGGAGCTCCAGTGGCAGGGGGAGTACCAGAATGGAGGGCACCTGCTGGTACTGCAAGAAGGTCGGGCATCCTTGGTTCAAGTGCTTCAGCAGGCCGGAGGGATGGGCACCTCCAGGCATGAAGCCGCCCAGTGGTGAACGCGCACAAGGTGGTGCTGTGCAAGGCTCAGGTGCACAAGGTGAAGGTGCACAAGGTAATGCCTATCCTGGGATGTTTCTCATGGTTGAGGATGTGCATGGGCATGAGGGTGATGTGGGATCTGTGGGAAAGGTTGTGATGCACCCTCTCACGCACTGGGTGATTGATTCGGGTTGCACCAGTCACATGACTCCACGGGCAGATTTGCTTGATGAGGTAAAACCCCCTGGGAAGATCAAGTATGTGGCAGCAGCGTCAGGTGCTTTGCTCCCTGTGATTGGCGTTGGGAATGCCAAGGTTAAGGGAGCTAATGGGGAGCTTGTGGGGCTTGGGAATGTTCTGCTGGTTGAAGGCTTGTCTGCTAACCTTCTCTCTGTGCGACGACTGCAGAAGAGTAAGGCCGAAGTGACCTTTGGACCAACCAGCTGCCGTGCTAAGCTTGGGAAGAAGGTGCTGTGGAGTCTGGAAGAGGAGACCAGCTGCATCAAGGACCTGTGGCAGCTGCCCATCATCCCATGGAATGGGAAGACTCCAACAGCAGCAACGGCAGCAGCGGCAAAGGCAACAGCAGGAGGAGATGCAACTGCACCAATTGATGGGGTCCTAGAAGCAGTCAAGAAAGTGCAGCAGCAGCAGACACATGGTGAGGTGCTTGCTGGTGTGGATGCGAGTGCGGCATGGGCTAAGGCTTCATCAAGGAGTGGAGAGGCCGATTGGGAGACATGGCATGAGAGGTTGTGTCATGTGAACTTCCCTATGCTGCAGAAGTTGGTGAAGGATGGGAGCCTGAAGGGCTTGGAGGTGAAAGGGGGAGTGAAGGAGATTGGGAGCTGCCCTACATGCTTGGAGACCAAGTTCTCCAAGTTCCCCTTCAACAGCACTACAGGACCAGCCAAGACCCCACTTGCACTTGTGCACATGGATGTGGTGGGGCCCACAAGAGCCCCTTCCCTCTCAGGTAGCCGCTATTTCTTGACAATTGTGGATGACCACACTCGGGCAGTGTGGGTTTACCCTTTGAAGAGCAAGGGGGAGGTGGCAGCGGCTGTCCTTAAGGAGTGGATGCCGAGAGCTCAGAGGGAATGCGGACACAAGGTGAAGGTGATCCGTAGTGACAATGGTGGGGAGTTCATTGGAGCTGATTTTGAGGGGGAGTTGAAGAGGAAGGGGATCCAGCATCAACTGACAGTGCCCTACAACCCGCAGCAGAATGGCGTGGCTGAGAGGTTCAACAGGACCCTGCAGGAGGGGGCACGCACTCTCCTTGGGCGTGCAGGGCTGCCTGATCCATTTTGGGTGTCTGCACTGAGGCAGGTCGCCCTTGTGAAGAACAGGGTGCTGGCTACAGTTGGAGATAAGGAGTGGATCCCATATGTCAAGTGGTATGGGAGTGCTCCAGCTGTGAACATGCTGAGGGCATTTGGGTGCATGGTGGTGTTTCATGTGCCTAAGGAGAAAAGGGGGAAGTTGGAGGCTTCTGGAAGATGGGGTGTGCACTTGGGGATTGCAAAGGATCACAAGGGGTGGCTGCTATGGGACTTGACCACCCAGAAGTTGACAGTGTCAAGGGATGTGAAGTTTCTTGAGTCCCTGTACTACAAGGAATGGAAGCAGCAGCAACAGAAGCTTCCATCTACACCGCTCATTGTGGAGGCAGATGAGGTGCAGCAGCCTTCAAGACAGGTGGAGGTTGCAGTGTCAGAGGAGGAGATGTCTGGGGTGACTGAGGAAGGGGGAGCAGCTGAAGTAGAGCAGCAGCAGCAGCAGCAGCATGAGTCTCCATCTCGAGTTCCACACCCGCCTGAGCGACCTAGGAGGGATGTGCGCCCTCCGGTGAGGCTGACCTATGGGGGAAGAGGCAAGCCAAATGTGGTGCAGGCTGGGAGTGTGGTTGAGCAGATTGAGGAAGATGAGATCGCTCACTGCTACTGGGCACCAATCCCTGAGCCCAAGACTCGAGAGGAGGCCTTGAATGGACCAAATGGGGAGAAGTGGAAGGCGAGTGAGGATGAGGAGTTCGGGTCCCTGATTGAAAACGAGACATGGGACCTGTGTGACTTGCCTCCTGGGAAGAAGGCAATCACTTCCAAGATGATCTACAGGCACAAGTATGGACCTGAAGGGGAGCTGACCCGCTACAAGTCTAGGCTTGTGGCACGGGGGTTTCAGCAGACAAAGGGGAAGGACTATGATGAGGTGTTTGCTCCTGTGGGGAAAGGAACAACACTGAGGGTGCTGTTGGCGATAGCTGCACTCCTGGGATGGAAGATACGGCAGATGGACATTGTGACTGCCTTTCTGAATGGGATCATTCTGGAGGAGGTGTACATGAAGCAGCCAGAGGGGCTGGATGATGGGAGCGGCAGGGTCTGCAGGCTGAAGAAGGCCATCTATGGCCTTAAGCAGGCGCCTCGTGCATGGTATCACAAGTTGGAGGAGGCGCTGTTGGCTGGGGGTTTCAAGAAGAGTGAGTGTGACCCCAGCCTGTTCCTGCTGCAGGAGAAGGATGAAATCCTCATGCTCTTGGTGTATGTGGATGATATCCTTCTCTTTTCTGCATCCACTGCTTTGCTGGACAGCGCAGAGCAGATGCTGGAGATGCAGTTCAAGTGCTCCAAGATGGGTGAGGCGAAGTACTACTTCGGGATGCATGTGGAGAGAGATGTGGAAAAGGGTGTGCTGAGGTTGCACCAGAGGAAGTACTGTGAGGGGCTGGCTGAGAAGTATGGGCTGCAAGATGGGGGAAAGCCAGCAACACCACTACCTTCAGGGTTTACTGTGGAGCCATGTGCTGATGAGGAGGTAGTGGGTGATAGTGACAGGAAGCTGTTTCATTCGATGGTTGGGTCGCTGAATTATGCTGCAAATCATACACGGCCTGACATTGCATTTGCTACATCACGACTGGCTAGCGTGGTTTCACGTCCTAGTCATGAGCAGCTGGAAGCGGCCAAGAGGTTGGTCCGCTATGTGAGTGCTACGGCATCAGTGGGATTGGAGTACAGTGGAGTGAGGCAGCGGTTGCAGAGAGGTGCTGCAGATGTGAAGAGTGGTGAGATGCTCTTGAGTTGCTATACTGACGCTAGCTTCAACTCAGTGAAAGCGGATGGCACCAGCATTGGGGGTTATGTGTGCTTGCTGGGAGGTGGTGCTGTGAGCTGGCGCAGCAAGAAGCAGAATGAGGTGGGATTGTCTTCATGTGAGACTGAGTACATGGCCTTACACCATGGGGCCAAGGAAGTGGTATGGCTGAGGCGTTTGTTGGAGGAGTTGGGAGTTGGTCAGGAGGAGCCGACAGTTGTGTTCTGTGACAATGAGTCTGCAGTGAAGCTGGCCAAGAATGCTTGTCTGCATGGGCTGACAAAACACATAAGGCCTAAGTGGCATTGGGTGAGGAGAATCCTTGATAAGGAGGTGCGGCTGGAGATAGTGAAGACCCATCAGCAGGCAGCAGATATTTTCACTAAGCGTCTGGCGGAGGCGGATCATTGGAAGGGCATGAAGCTTGCTGGGATGAGTGTGCATTGAGTATGCATGCTTGAGATGTGGTATGGTCGATGATGGTTGGCAGCCAGAGGGGGAGATTGTTGTGTGATGTCATCATATGCTATCACATTCTGTCTGCCTCTCATCTCTTGTTTCAATTCGTATGTATGGTTTGACTGTGTGTGAAAGAATTTGTGTGTGGTGTGTTCTGGAGTTTGGGAATGTGTTTTGTGTTATTCTGTCTGAGCAGGTATTTGTGATGATAGATCTTGAGAAGATCTTTCCGACGCAACAAGAATCGCTTCAATCGGAGCAAGAACGCGAAAGCTATGAAGATTCAAAGTTCATGAGCTTGCGTTACAATTGCGGCGGTTACAAAGTGAAGTTGTGGGGTGACTTTATATGGAGTTGGGACCTTTGGGGTTGGGGAAACTTGTCACTCTACTGTAACAGCTGCAAATTGGTTGGGAACAACCAAGCTAGGTTGGCAAGGGTGGCCAACTTGGATGGATTGGTTGGGAAGGGACAAAGGTCAAAGTTGAGGTTCCTATAGGGAGGGAATCTTTGTGCTTATGGGGTTTCCTTGGTTGGGGACTCTCTTGGGACCTTCCCTCTCATCCTTCTCTTCCTATCCCAACCTTTCTCTTGCTCCTTCTAATTCCTTGTGAGATTCTTGAACTTTGATTGAACTCTTGAGATTGAGTTAAGTTCTCCTCCTACAGCTTACCCCCTAGTGCGTCGAAAGCCATAGCGTCGCGAATACTTCATCAATCAACGTGATTCAAATTGGGAACGGTAGCTGAGATCAAGAGCTACAACATATCCAAGTTTCGCGACATTCCAACGGCTAGTGTTTTGTCGACGTCGTTTCTTGTGAAGACGACTTTTCTGTCCAGAATTTCGGATTTATATTTTGAGTAATTCTAGCTCCTAAGTTCACCTAGACTCTGTCCTTAATTCTAACACGTTTTGGGGGAGCTGGAGTGGAGAGTTCTTGAGGTAGCCGCGGTGTAGCTGGCGGTCCACGTGTCGGCGTCAAGCAGCAGCAGCAGCAGCAGCAACAGCAGTCGCCGCCGGTGTCCGCCCTTCGCCTGCTCGGCCATCCCTCCCCTAACCGCTTGCCTGCGCCTCCCCCGCCACCTCCTCCCCTTCCTGTCTACGGTCCTGTGTTTCCTCCGCCGGACTCGTCCCCGGCTTGTTTCCACCTCGTTCCCCTCCTGTTACTCCTCCTCTGTCTCCTGACCCAACGCCTCCGTCTCACGTGCTCGTGCTCGTCCTGTCTCCCCTATTCAGCGTTCTCACCCTATGTTGCTTCGTTCCCACGCGTCTCGTCCTCCCCTCCTGCCTTCGCTTCCGTCTGTTCCTCTCTCGAGTCTTAACGCTCTTGTCGCTGTTGTCGCTGACTTTGCCTCTACCCACCGCCTTGACTACGCCACCACTCTGGTCTCTGACCTTGTCTGTCCTCCGTCCGTCAGGGGTGCTCCCGCCCTTGGCAGTGACGTTCTAGAGGAAAGGCAGTACGAGCTTGCTTTCTTGTCCAAGGCTGCTCCCCATCTCTGCTCTATGCTGCTAGTAACTGAGGGTGACCCAGACGCCTTTGACATCCCGACCCCTCGCACTTATGCTGAGGCGACCTCGGGACCCAGGGCCTCTCAGTGGATACAGTAGCTGCCATGGAGCAGGAGATGGCATCTTGGAGATCCACCGGCAACTACATCGACGCAGTTCCCCCACCTGGGGTGAACGTAGTCGACGGCCGATGGCTCTTCAAGGTGAAGCGCCCCTCTGGAGAGCCGCCTGTCTTCAAGGCGCGCTACGTGGCTAAAGGCTTTAGTCAGCGAGAGGGGGTGGACTTCTTTCAGACCTTCGCCTCGACCCCGAAGATGACAACTTTTTTGACGCTACTACACGTAGCAGCATAGCGTGACTACGAGCTCCACTCCCTAGACTACTCCACTGCTTTTCTTCGGGGCAGCCTACATGAGCTGGTCTACCTACGCCGAGCGTAGGGCTTCGCCGGTACCTTCCCTCCTGAGACCCAGTGGCTCCTTTGACGCTCGGTCTACGGCAAGCGATAGGTGCCACATGAAAGGCACGACACGCTGCGTGCTACGCTAGCTGACCTGCAATTCTTTCCGTCCCCTGCGGACCCTTCGCTCTTCGTTCGTGCTGGCTAGACTCCGTTCTACATCCTTGTCTACGTAGATAACCTGATCTTCACTACTGCAGACAAAGACGCACTGGCCTCCGTGAAGGCCGAGCTGCTGAGTAGACACACCTGCACTGACCTAGGAGAGTTTCATAGCTACCTTGTCCTATAGATCTCCAAGGACAGAGCAGCGCACACCATCACTCTCACGCAGTCACACTTGGTGCGCCAGGTCCTTCAGAGGTTCGGTCTTCAGTTCTCCTCCGCACAGCCCACACCTCTGCTAGTAGACCACACGCTCTCGACTCCTGTTTCTGAGGAGTCAGTAGAGCCAAGTGGTCCTTACGCCGAGCTGGTGGGTTGCCTCCTATACCTGATGACTTGCACTCGTCTAGATCTCGCATACCCTCTCATCATCCTGGCTTGCTTTGTGGCCACAGGCAGACACCGACCACAGAGCTGGTCGGCCGCTAAGAGGGTTTTGCGTTATCTAGCGAGTACATCAGGCATGGGGCTACTACTAGGAGGACGCAGGCCGGTGGTCCTTACTGGGCACACAGACGCTTCTTGGGCAGACGATGCTGAGACCCTCTGGTCCTCCAGGGCTACTGCTTTAGCCTTGGTTCGGGTGCCATCTCGTGGAGGTCTACTCGCTCCTCGTCTGTTTCCCAGTCTAGCTGAGATCTACGCCGGTGCCATGGCGGCACAGGAGCTCCGCTGGCTGACCGTATTGCTCACCGACTTAGGTGAGCTGCCTAGCTCTGACCCGGTCCTGTACGCTAACAACAGGGCCATGATCCTCCGGTGTTAGGAGCCTCGACTTGAGGGTAGAGCGAAGCACATCTAGCTGCGGTACTTCCTCCTGCGTGAGCTATAGCGTCGCCGCCTGGCCCACGTAGTACACTTGGCCTCCAGTGCCAATAGAGCTGATATCTTTTCTAAGGCGCTTGCGCCTAAAGATCATCAGCGGCACTGCTTGCAGCTTGGTCTAGTTCCTGTAGACTTTTAGTTGCTAGGACATTGATTGTGTACTCCTCTTTATATATATCTTTCAGACTGGCCTTGTGGCTCCTCTTCCAGTGGCCGGACTAGTAGTGCCGCCCTGGTTTGCTCTTGTGTTGTTTGTACTCTTGTTGACTGGTCTTCAGACCCCTGTCTCAGAGGTTGGACTAATAGTGCCACCCTGAGTTGTGTTCTTCTTACTCAGCACTACCCCTTATCTAGCCTAGGGGGTGTGTCAACTTATGCATACATTCTGCATGTAGAAGTTATAGGTTAGAATTGGTATATGTTCTTAGAGAGTACAACCCAACCCTATATCTCTCTTGTTTCTAGTCATTCTAGTATTCTATCAAGGACTTTGTCCTCTGCACCTGCAACATCATAGCAACAAGCAGCAGCATCAGTAACAGCAGCCTTCAATGGTATGAGTATTGATGGTTCGAGTTATGCAAGAGATGCAGCCGCTCCAAGCTCCAAGTCTTCCTTTGCGATTACACCTACTCAAAAATAGCAGTTCCAATTTCTTCAGCAATAGCAACAAGCACAACAACAGTTTCAGCAACAACAGCAGGATCCGCAGCAACAACAACAGCAATAGCAACAACAGTTTCCGCTGCAGCAAATTTCTTTTGGACTTGTCTTTCAGGCTCCAAAAATTTTAAGCAATACGCAGATCAAGACAAAAATACCTATTAATGGCGCTGACTTCTACTCCTGGAGTTTTGAGTTCAAGCTCCTCGCAAAATCCGCTGGATTATGGCCCTTCTTCAGCGGCAATTTTTCGTATCCTGTTATGGGAACACAAGTGGTGTAGCAAAGTTTTCTTCATGCTTCACTCGGTGCTTATGCAGTTCTTATTCGCAATCTTTCGCTGAAAGAGCAGCTCGATATATGCTCCCTTCAAACCAGCCTGACTCCAGCCGAATCTGCATGGAAGCATTTGAAGGGGCTATATATGGCATAGGACACCATTTTAGTGAGTAAGATTCTCTCACAACTGACAACTATACAGATGCAGAGCAACGAGAATGTGTCGGATTATATCATTAGGGCTCGCACACTTTTGCAACCAACTTGAAAAATGCGACGGATACTTCCCAAAGGACATGTTTGTAACGGTTCTTCTTGCCGGTCTTGGACGACAATGTCGATCTCTTCTTCGCATTCAACCAAATCTTTCTGAAGCCGGAATTTGTTTGATTCTTCAAGCAGAGTAGTAGGATCTTGATCTGGAAACAGCACGCAACAAAATGGGAGCAGTTAATATCAATTTCTATTCAACGCTTGCAAAATGCATCAACAAGTTCTTTTATTACTACTGCAAAAAGGATGGACACAGCATCAAATATTGCAACAAGCTTCAAGCTGATAAGAAACAAGGCACGCAGCAGCAGTCGCAGCAGTTCAAGCAACATGTGAAGCAATATCCACCAACAACAACTCCTGCCACATCCGGAAAACAAGTCTTCACTTGTGTTACTACAATTCATGCAACATATTCAGATTTCGACGATGAGGAAGAAGGAAGTTCCATCGAACAACCTGAGAATATGATCTTACCTCAGGCTTAGACTAATCTCGCTCGGGTTATTGCAGGACCCAACACTTGGTATCTCGACAGTTGTTGTGGTCAACACATGTGCTCTGCCGAGATGCTCTTCATCACTCATCAGCGTCCTCTTCGACGTCCAGTACCTGTTACAGTTTCAAACGGACAAACAATCATGGCAAGTTATATCAGCAACATCATGCTAGATTCTATTGACATTGGTTTTTCCTTACACGTTACGAAAGTCCTCATCATTCCTGGACTTGGTTTCAATCTTCTTTCAACAGCTCGACTCCTACGACATAAAGTCAGGACACAAGGCAATTGTGAGACAATGGGCCACGAACTTTATCACAACGATACCAAGACTTACATCAGGAGAGCTGTCACTCAGTATGGCGTTTCCGCTCTTCAATTCGAATCGCAAGGCACTTCTCGAGATTCTGACAGAGTGTTATCTCTTGGGCCTTGGCAACATCCTGAAGAAACAGATTATCAAAAGGTTGACATAGACTTCTGTGCAACTGCAGTTCCAATGGGATCTCGTACAGTCGCTTTAGTTATAACGGCTGTACATAGTAGAAGAAGATACAGTACATCAGCGTGGTGGAACTACTACAGTGACGGAAATATTTGTCCGGATGTTTTGCATTAATTAGGGTTTTTTGCCTTTCCGACCACTGTACATTAACTTTTAATGTTTAATGGTGGTACGCTTTGGGAGGGGCACATAGTGGATGTTTTCACAGTGCTAAAAGCCATAATAGTACACTGTATCTAACTTAGTGCCAAAAGATATGCAGAGAGTACATCCGGAAAATTGTTTCCCAAGACAAAGAGTAACCTTCCGAGCAACGTTTCTAGTACCTAGTCCACCAACACCTGGCCTTGATCACCACCCGCACCCTCCTAGGCATGTTATCTACGAGACTAGTGCAAACCTCTGCACCCATCTTTTCGCACTCTTCCTGGACCCATACTTTTGCATATGGGGGTGAGAACTAGAAAAATTGCGAAGGATTTGAGTGTATGCAAGAGTATTGTGAACGATTTCTGATTGAATGTTATCTCTGAGACTAGCCACGCTGAGGTGTGGCCAAATATGCCATAAGTCAATTGATCCCGTCTTATCATGGATCCTCTTCGTCAGAGTGGCAAAAAATAGCGTATCTGCCACGAAACTTAGGGTAACATAGCACGGTCGACTTTGCACCCTTGCACTAATAGAATCACGCTAGGATTTGTCGCGAGGGTTGAGAAAGAATATCCGGGTTGAGGTCTGGTGAGGAAAATGGTCACTCCATAGCAATATACTCATGGTCTCTAAGCCATTCTAAGCCATGTGTCTCACCTAGGCTTGGAATGACTTGGAGAGCATGAGTTTGTAGCACTGGAGTGACCCTCTTCCTCACCAGACCTCAACCCGGATACTCTTCCCCACTAGTCGGGGCTTCTTTGACTGCTGCACCGTGATGAGACCCGTAGAATTTAACGTGATTCTATTAGTGAAAGGGTGCACAGTCGACCGTCCTATGTTACCCTAAGTTTTGCGGCGAACACGCTAGTTTTCGCCACTCTTCTCATAATTTTACCCTACAACGGTACGACAAAGACGATCCATGATCAGATGGGAGTAATCGGCTTATGGCATCTTTGGCCACACCTCAGCGTAGGTAGTCTTAGAGATAACATTCAATATGAAATCGTGCACAATACTCTTGCATACGCTCAAATACTTCGCGATTTTCCTAGTGCTCACCCCTTCATGCAAAAGGGCGGGTCCAGGAAGAGTGCGAGAAGATCCCTGTAAATGTTTACACTAACGTCGTAGATAACATGCCTAGGAGGGTGCGGGTGGTGATCAAGGCAAAGTGTTGGTGGACTAGGTACTAGAAACGCTGCTCAGAAGTTTGTTCTTTATCCTGGGAAATAATTGTCCGGATATACTCTCTGTATATCTTTTGGCACTAAGTTAGATCCAATGTACTATTATGGATTTGAGCATTATGAACACATCCACTATGTACCCCTCCCAAAGCGTACCACCATTAAACATTAAGACTTAATGTACAGTGGTCGAAAAAACCCAAAAACCCTAATTGATGCAAAACGTCTGGACAATTGTTTCTGTCACTGTATGACACTTTAACACAACTCAACAACAAACCTGAAGTACCTTGGGGACCCAGCAGCAGCAGCAGTGAAGCAGAAGAAGCCGAGCAGCAGAGCAGCAGTGAAGCAGAAACAAGGGTTCTCATCGGTCAACCTAGAGCAAACATAACAGAAATAGATATCGAAGAAGGAGAGTTTGTTCTGCAACTAGAAGAAGTTCTCGACGTGGCAGTTAATACGACTAAGTTACCTCTTACCCGATTCATTCCTGGCCAACTCGATGAATCACGAGCGATTTCTCCTTTTGTCATTCCTTCTTTTTTATACTAACGCCGATTTTTATTTGCGAACAGCAGGTTACAAAGCAATAGAGGATATATGGCATCAACGGTTAGGTCATCCGTCTCCGAGCATTCTTAATCATTCTATACGGGCTTCCGTTCTTGAAAAGAAGAAGCTTACTCTTACCGGATGGAACTGAGATGAAGCCATCTTCACGCTCAGCAGTCTGCACAACGTGCACGGCTGCTAATCTTCCTCACTAACCTTTTCCCAGCCATTTTCCAGGATCAACTCGATATACACTTATGCAGAAAGTCTATGGCGACATCCTCAACTTACCTGAAGCAAGTACAAAGGGGGAGCTTTATATGATCTCCTTTATTGAGGCTTCTACTCGATATGTTTGGACGGCAAACATTCCGGCTCGTCATATGGCTCACTCTATCTTCGTTGCGTGGCTCGTGGTGGCTGAGAGAGAATCGAAGGAAAAGCTTCAAGAATTTCAGAGTGACGGTGCAGGAGAGTATACGAACACAACTTTCACTGAGCATCTTCAAACCCTAGGCATCAAGCGTGGAGGGTCTCTGCCACATCAACACCAACAGATGGGATTAGCGGAGCGGATGAACAGGACGTTACAAGAAAATATGCGAGTCTTGCTGACTCAGGCAGCACTACCACCGCATTTTTTTACTTACGCTTTGGACCATGTAGTTTTTCCGTACAACTTGCCGTCGACAACTTCTCTTCCACAATTTTCTTCGCCACACCTGCAGTGGACCAAAACAGTGGGCAACACAAAACATTTAAGAGTTTTTGGGTGTATCATCCAATACCCACCTCCAAATGCAGCACAAGGGAATTTTCGGAATGGGCTACAGTAAGTGGGGAATTCATCTTGGCATCGAGAAGCAGTTTTACGCATGGAAAATTATGGATTTTCGCACGAGTCAAATCGTACCGGCACGCGATTGTCTTTTCTACGAACGACTCAACTTACTTGTTTTTCATCCTCACCAGGCAGCAGCTGCCAATCCCGCCAGGCTGTTTGAAGGCTCGCGTGATTTCGCTACCGATGACGCCAAAGCAGATGTAGAGGATGAATCTGCCGCCGAGTCTTCCGAAGCTGCCACAGACATCCCCGTGCCAACCATGTCAGCTGGAACTGCCGAGTTTATCCCGCTCAGCGAAGTAGACTCGGAAGATTTCGGCGATGTTGTTCTTGATTACGAATGTGATCGTCAGCTGCAGCCAATGCCCATTGTCTCCGAAGCAGCTATCCATGTAACACCTGAAGAAGTTGGGGGGGAACAGGGGTCAGAACACAACTTCTCCGGTGTCAACTCAAATCATCCTCATTTTACAGAAACTGGATTACAGGTATTGGAACTCGCAATCGCAGTACAGTCAAACAACAGTAAGATTCTGGAGCCGAAAACAGTTCGCCGAGCTTTGACAAGTTAACACAGGGAAAAATGGCGATAAGTCATGGACCGGGAGTTAGCAGCTTTGGAAAAGAGAGGTACCTGGGATCTAATCCCGCTGAAGGAAACGAAGGGGAGTAAAGTTCTTACTGGAAAATGGGTTTTTCGTGTGAAGACAAACGCCGATGGTTCCTTTGAAAAACTCAAGGCGCTATGGGTTGTCCACGGCTTCAAGCAGACTTTTGGACTCGACTACGAGTTAACCTTCGCTCCCGTCGGCAGACACACTATTGTCCGCATCCTCCTTTGTATCGCGGCCTCCGGAACTTCAGGCTTCGCCAAATCGACGTCGCCAATGTATTTCTCTATGCACGTGTCGACGCACTAATTATGGTTGAGTACCCGCATTCTTACGAAACTAACCCTCTCATCGTCTGCCGTCTCGGCAAGTCTCTCTACAGCATTAAACAGGCTCCACGACAATGGCAGCAGTATCTACACCATCAGTTGTTATCTGCCGGGTTTCACCAGTTACCGCATCACCAAGGAATATATCTACTTACTGACGGTCTTGACTACATCCTACTCGTCGCCTATGTCGACGACTTACTCTACATCAGCACCACCAATTCCCTCGCTACTGTCTTCGAGCAAAAACTTCAACAACAACTACAGATCACGATCACACCTACAGTCACACAGTTTCTCGGCCTTAACATTCACCGAACAGCAGCTGCTATTCATCTCACAGCTTCCAAGTATGCAGCTACACTAGCCGCACGCTATAATCTCACACCTTCAACTGTAACCACACCTTACCAATCTTTACCTACTGACCACAAACCCGATACAACTCCACTCAACAACACTTAACTATATCTATATTAGCAGCAGCTGGGTTGTCTTCAATTTGTCCAGATCTTGCCTATGCTGCTAGCCAGCTCGCGCAATTTCTGCGTCGACCTGAGGGGGAGAATCGGCTAGATCTTCTTCGCGCTCTTCAGTATTTCATTTCAACACCTGAAGTTGGACTTACCTATCAAGTCACAACTACAAAAATCTCTATATCTCAACGGGTATGTCGATGTTGACCATACAGCAGATACCTCTAATTGTCGATCTCGCATTAGCTTTATCTACCGTCTCGAACCTATTGGCACTATCTCGTGGAATTCTACAAAACAAGAGCTCGTAGCTGTATCATCTACTGAAGCAGAGTTCATAGCTTCTTACACAGCTACTCGCGAAGGTCTCTATCTACAAGAGCTACTGGAGGAAGCAAAATTGACGACAAGTACACAGTTCACCTTGCAGTGCGACAACCAAAGTGCGATCAGAATTTTGCATCAACCTGGTTTCGCCAACAGGACGAAACACATTTTGCTACGATCTTTTTTCGTCAAAGATGAAGTCGAGAAGGGGAGAATGTGATTGGTCTACTGCTCAACTAATGAAATGGCTGCAGATTTCCTCACCACAAAGCTGACACGTCAGAAGTTCTAGTACTGCAACGAACTCTGCGGAATTATCAAGAAGTGACACTATCGAACTTCCAGAAATGAAGGGGAGTGTTGTGATAAAGTCGAAACCAAGCATTTCTGTAAGTAGCTCCGATAGATGCTGTCGAGTTACACTGTACTTAGCATCCGTAGAATGACGTCAGGAAATAGCGCTCGTCTAGATGGTTACGTCAGCAGACCGATTCAGTCACACGAATAGTCGCGCTCCTTTCAGTAGCGATTAGAGCGCATAGCGCAAATAGTTTTGAACAGGTACATTACCGAACAGGTACTTCTAGCAGATATATGAGTAGCTTGTATGACTTCAATTATTAACTTGCTCTTGAGTAAATTTTGGTCAACACTTACAAGTTCTAAGACTTCCGTTGTCTTACAAGTCTACCATTCCAGCAAAGATCCTTGTCTTGAAGTATCACAAGGCTGTAATACTGATTCTGGTGTTACAGCCTTGCGATACTTCAAGACTTAATCAAGGATCTTTGCTGGAATGTTAGACTAGTAAGACAGCGGAAGTCTTAGAACTTGTGAAGTGTTGACCAGAATTGACTGAAGAACAAGTTGACAAATAAAGTTGTACAAACTACTTTTATATCTACTAGAAGTACCTATTCGGTGATGTACCTGTTCAAGCTATTTGCGATATTTGCTCTAACCACTACTGAAAAGAGCGCAACTGTTCGCGTGACTGAAAAGGCTTGCTGACGTAATCATCCAGACGAGCGCTATTTGCTGAGGTCATTTTACGGATGTTATCTACAGTGTAACTCGACAACATCTATCGGAGCTACTTACAGAAACGCTTAAGTACGACTTTATCACAACACTCCCCTTCATTTCCAGAAGTCCGATAGTATCACTTCTTGATAATCGCGCAGAGCTCATTGCAGTATTGGAACTTCTGACGTGTCAGCTTCTTGGTGAGAAAATCTGCAGCCATTTCATTAGTTGAACAGAAGACTAATCTCCTTCTCCCCTTCTTGACTTCATCTTTGACAAAAAAGTAACGTAGCGAAATATGTTTCGTCCTGTTGGCGAAACCAGGTTGATGTGCAATTCTGATTGCACTTTGATTGTCGCACTACAGGGTGAACTGTGTACTTGTCGTCAATTTCGCCTCCTCCAATAGTTCTTGCAGATAGAGACCTTCGCGAGTAGCTGTGCAGGCAGCTATAATCTCAGCTTCAGCAGATGAAAGAGCTACTAGCTCTTGCTTAGTAGAATTCCACGAGATAGTAACAATAGGCTCGAGGCGATAGATGAATCCGGTTCGCGATCGTCGATTACTAGTATCTGCTGCATGATCAAGATCGACATATCCAGTAAGATATAAGGTTTTTGAAGTAGTAGCTTGATAGGTAAGTCCGACTTCAGGTGTCGAAATGAAATATTGAAGAGCGCGAAGAAGATCTAACCGATTCTTCCCCTCAGGTCGACGCAGAAATTGCGCGAGCTGGCTAGCGGCGTAGGCGAGATCCGGTCGACACGTAACAGCTGCGAATAGAAGGCAACCCAGTTGTTGCGGATCAATTTGTAGTTCCGCGTTATCGAGTAGAGTGGAATCCGGTTGATGGTTGTTCGGTAAAGATCGGTAAGGAGTAGTGATGGTTGAAGCCGTGAGATTATAGCGTGCGGCTAGCATAGCTGCATACTTGGAAGCTGTTAGATGAATAGCAGCTGCTGTTCAGTGGATGTTCAGTCCGAGAAACTGTGTGACTGTAGGAGTGATAGTAATCTGTAAGCTCTGTTGAAGTTTTTGTTCGAAGATAGTAGCGAGAGAATCCGTAGTGCTGATGTAAAGTAAATCGTCGACATAGGCGACGAGTAAAATGTAGTCGGTACCGTTGGTAAGGAGGTACATTCCTTGGTCGTGTGGAAGTTGACAAAATCCAGTAGTTAACAGTTAACGGTGTAGATAGTGCTGCCAAAGTCGTGGTGCCTGTTTTATTTCGTAGAGAGATTTTCTGAGAGGGCACACGCTGAGAGGATTATTTTCGTAAGAATGTGGATATTCGACCAGGATTAGTGCGTTGACAGGCGCATAGAGAAAAGCGTTGGCAACGTCGATTTGACGAAGACGGAATTTTTGGTAGGCCGCGATGCAGAGAAGAATTCCGACACTAGTGTGTCGGCCAACGGGAGCAAAGGTAAGTTCGTAGTCAAGCCCGAAAGTTTGCTCGAAGCCGCGGACGACCCATTGCGCCTTGAACTTTTCGAAAGAGCCATCAGCGTTTGTCTTGACGCGGAAGACCCATTTTCCGGTAAGAATTTTACTCCCCTTTGCTTCCTTTAGTGGGATAAGATCCCAGGTGCCACGCTTCTTCAAAGCTGCTAGCTCTCTGTCCATGGCTTCGCGCCATTTTTCTCTGTAAGGACTTGTTAAAGCTTGGCGAACAGTTTTCTGTTCATCCTTTCTGCATCTGTTGGTGTTGATGTGGCAGGGACAACCTACGCTTGATTCCGAGGGTTTGCAGGTAATCGGTGAAAGTGGTGTTCATATATTCCCCTACACCGTCACTCTGAAATTCTTGCATTTTCTTTCTGATTCTCTTTCAGCCACCGCGAGCCACGCTACGAAAATGGAGTGAGCCATGTGTCGAGCTGGTATGTTGACACTCCAAACGTATCGAGTAGAAGCTTCGATAAACGAAATCATATACAGCTCCCCCTTCGGTCCAGCTTCCGGTAAGTTGAGTATATTGTTGTAGGCTTTCTGCATAAGTTTGTAGCGCGTTGAACCTGAAAAATGACTTGGAAAGGTTCGTGCGGAAGATTTGCAGTTGCGCATGTTGTGCAGACTGCTGGTCGCGAAGACGGCTTCATCTCCGTTCCATCCGGTAAGAGCAAACTATTATTGTCAAGAACTGAAGCTCGGATTGGATGATTAAGAATCCCCGGTGAAGGATGTCCTAACCTTGGATGCCAAATGTCTTCCGTTGCTTTGTGTCCTGTTGATCGCAGATAAAAATTGGCGTTAGTATAAAAAGAAGAAACGATGAAAGGAGAAACTGCTGGGGATTCGTCGAGTTCGCCAGGAACGAAGCGATTTAAAGGTAACTTGGTCGTTGTTACTTCCACTTCGAGTATTTCTTCCGGTTGAAGAATTAACTCCCCTTCCTCAATGCCTGGTTCTTGTGTGTCTTCTGCAAGTTGACCAACAAGAATCCCTGTTTCTACTTCACCGCTACTCTGCTGCTCTGCTTCCTCTGCTTCACTGCTGCTGCTGGGTCCCAAGGTCCTGTAGGTTTATTTTCAAGTTGTTGTAAAGTGTCGTAATAGTTACTCCATGCTGATGTGTCTTCTTCTGCTGTGTTTGTTGGCCAGGAATCAAAAGTCGTGATAACCGCGGCTGCTGTACGAGATCCTGTTGGAACTGAAGTTGCTCGAAAGTCGATGTCAACGTTTTGGAAGTCACTTTCTTCTGGATGTTGCCAAGGTCCAAGAGATAACACTCTCTCAGAAGATCCAGTAGTCCCTTGTGACTCAAATTGAAGAACGGAGACCCCATACTGAGTGGCGGCTCTCCCGATGTAAGTATATGAATCATAATGATTAAGTTCTTGGTCCATTGTCTCACAGTTTCCTTGTGTCCGGATTTTATGTCGTAGGAGTTGAGCTGTTGAAAGAAGATTAAAGCCAAGTCCCCTCGATGATCAGGACATTTGTAACGTGTAAGGAATAACCTGTGTCCACGGAATCCAACATGATGCTCCCAATTGACTTTGCCATTGTCTTTTGTCCATTTGCGATTGTGACAGGTACTGGACGACGAAGCGGACGTTGATGAGTAATGAAGAGCGTCTCGGCAGAGCACATGTGTTGTCCACAGCAACTATCAAGATACCAAGTGTTTGGTCCTGCAATAACCCGAGCAAGGTTAGCATATACTTGAAGTAAAACCATATGCTCAGGTTGTTTGTTGAAGTTTTCGTCGTCATCATCGCGAAGTCCGACTCGGTTGCATCAACTGTCGTAACACAGCAAAAAACTTGTTTTCCTGATGTTGCAGGAGTTGTTCTCGGTGGATTCTGCTTCACGGGTTGCCTGGACTGCTGCGACTACTGCTGCACTCCTCTTTTTCTATCATCTTGAAGCTTGTTGCAAAACTTTATACTGTGTCCATCCCTTTTGCAGTAGTGACAGAAGAATTTGCTGCTCCGTTTTGCAGGCGTTGAATAAAAACTTATGTTAACTGCTCCCTTTTTGTTACGTGCTGTTTGCAGGTCAAGATCTTGCTGCTTCCGAAAAAATTGGTTGAAGACGAAGAAGGGAACGACACTGCCGCCATTCTGCTCCAAGACCGGCAAGGACTGTTATAAACATGTCCTTTCGGAAGTATCCGCCGCACTTTTCCAATTGGTTACGAAGTGTTCGAGCCCTGTTAACGTAATCCGGAACGTTCTCGTTACCCTGCATCTGTACAGTTGTCAGTTGTGAGAGAATTTTACTCACGGAAATTGTGTCCTGTGCCATATACAGCCCCTTCAAATGCGTCCACACAGATTCTGCTGGAGTCAAACTGGTATGAAGAGAGCGTATACCGAGCTGCTCTTTCAGCGACAGATTGCAGATAAGGACGGTGTAAATGCTGAGTGAAGCATGAAGAAAACTCTGTTGTTCCATCTGTGTTCCCATAACAGGATACAAATAATCGCCACTGAAGAACGGCCACAATCCAGCGGATTTCGTAAGAAGTTCAAATTCGAAGCTCTAAGCGTAGAAGTCAACGCCATTAAAAGGTATGGTTGTCTTGATATGTGTAATGCTCAAAAGATTCGGGCCCTGAAAAACAGGACCAGCGAATGAAGCCTGCTGCGGCGGAAACTGCTGTTGTTGTTGATGTTGTTGCTGTTGTGTGCTGAAACTGTTGTTGTGCTTGATGCTGTTGTTGAAGAAATTGAAATTGTTGATGTTGAGCAGGAAAACGAAGAACTGGAGCTTGGAGCAGCTCTTAACGTAGAATTGAATGTCGAGAGAAAAAAGTACAGGGGTATAAGCCTAAGTGTTGTACCCTCTAAGATATGAACGTATACAGTCTATACAGACATTGTCAAACATGTGTATTTGTCATGTTTGTATAGACTGTATAGGGTCGCCTCTTAGAGAGTACAACACTTAGGTATATCTGTGTGTACTCTCACTCTCACTTTTTTCACTTCTCAATTCTGATATGGTATCACGCGTAGGTAGGATCCCCCCCCCACCTACCGCTTCCGCTCACCCTCTAGCCCTAGCCCCGTCGCGACCCCCTAGCCCCGTCGCGCCCTCCTGGGCCCTCGTAGCGCCCCTCCTGGGCCCCGTCGCGCCCCTCAGGGCCCCGTCGCCCCTCCAGGCCCCGTCGCGCCCTCCTGGGCCCGTAGCGCCCCTCCTGGGCCCGTCGCCCCCTCCTGGGCCCGTAGCGCCCCTCCTGGCCCCGTCGCGCCCCCTCCTGGGCCCTAGCGCCCCTCCTGGGCCCCGTCGCGCCCTTCCTGGCCCTGTAGCGCCCCTCCTGGGCCCCGTCGCGCCCCTCCCAGGCCCCGTCGCGCCCCTCCTGGGCCCGTAGCGCCCCTCCTGGGCCGTCGCGCCCCTCCTGGCCCGTAGCGCCCCTCCTGGGCCCCGTCGCGCCCTCCTGGGCCCGTAGCGCCCCTCCTGGGCCCCGTCGCGCCCCTCCCAGGCCCCGTCGCGCCCCTCCTGGCCCCGTAGCGCCCCTCCTGGGCCTGTCGCGCCCCTCCTGGGCCGTAGCGCCCCTCCTGGGCCCGTCGCGCCCCTCCTGGGCCGTAGCGCCCCTCCTGGGCCCCGTCGCGCCCCTGGGCCCCGTAGCGCCCCTCCTGGGCCCCGTCGTGCCCCTCCTGGGCCCCGTAGCGCCCCTCCTGGGCCGGTCGAGCCCCCCCTCCTGGGCCCCGTCGCCTTCAGGCCCTCGCGCTCGCCCGGCCCCGTCGCCCGCCCGGCCCCGTCGCACCAGCCCGGCCCCGTCGCACCGCCCGGCCCCGTCGCGCCCGCCCGGCCCCGTCGCACCCGCCCGGCCCCGTCGCCCCTGCCCGGCCCCGTCGCACCGCCCGGCCCGTCGCACCCGTCGGCCCCGTCGCGCCGCCCGCCCCGTGCGCCCCTCCTGGCCGTCCGCTCGCCCGGCCCGTCGCACCGGCCCGGCCCGTCGCACCAGCCCGGCCCCGCGCCCCGCCCGGCCCGTCGCACCAGCCCGGCCCCGTCGCGCCGCCCGGCCCCGTCGCGCCCGCCCGGCCCCGTTGCACCGGCCCGGCCCCTGCGCTCGTCCCTGCCCCCGCCCGTCCTCTCACTGGTACGGTTTCTCCCCCACCCCCCCCCCGCCCTGCACTGCCCTACACGTACTGCCCCGCACTGCACTGCCCCGCACCACCCTGTACTGCCTGGCACGCACTGCACCGCCCTACACCGCACTGCATCGCACTGTACCGCACGGCACCGCACTCCACCTTGCTGCACTGCCCTGCACCGCACTGCACTGTTCCTGATGGCGACGGAGCTTCGCTTCGACGCTGAAGGCCAGCCTCTGGAGTTCGAGGCGTGGCTTGCCGACCTCCGTCGCCAACTCACTGGCCAGCGGCAGGATGGTGAACCGCTTTCCGCACACCTTGACGGTACGCTCCCCTGCCCAGACCCCCTGCTATTCTGCCCGCTGATCCACAGCCACTGAGCGCGAGTCCACTGCTGCCACTGCCCGTGCGCGATCTGTATGGCTTTCTCGCGATGCTGTCGCCCAGCTTGCCATCAGCAACGCCCTTCCCCCGTCCGAGCGCCCTCGCTTTAGGTCTCTCACCACTGCTCAGGCATACTTAGATGCTGTCATCCAGCGCTATTCCACCCCTCCGGCTGCCTCGGTGGGTCGCCTGATCCTCCCGATGCTCTTTCCTGACCTTGCATCTTTCCCCACTGTCTCTGACCTCGCTGCCCACCTGCGCTCGATAGATGAGACCTGACGCGCTGCCTGCACTGACGCACAGCTTAGAGCACACCAGCCGCCCATTACCTCTACCCTCTACCTGCTTGCCACCCGCCTCCCTGACCGCCTTGCTGTCGCCGCGACCGCTTCCTTAGCATTCACCCCGCCGACCTCACCCTCACTGACTTTGTCGACACCCTGACTGTGATAGAGACCCGTCACCGCTCCATCGCCCAGGCGAGCGGTGTCGTGCCGGTCCCTATTTTTCAGGGTTGTGCCCCCGCCCAGTGTACCTTTCTCTGACGGCTCTGCCGCAGTGGCTGAGACTGCTGCTGCAGCGCAGTTTCGTTCGGGGAAGGGCCGCCGCCCCAAGGCTGGGCGCCGCGGCGGCGGCGGCGGGGGTGCGGGAGGGGGTAGTGGTGGGGTTGGGTCGTCTGGTGCTGGAGCGGACGAGGGGACCCTGCCAGTCCCGCTGAGCCGCCGCCCCTGCAGTTGCAGCAGCCGCAGCAGCTACCGCAGTCGCAGCCTTCGCAGCAGCCGTCGCAGACGCGGCAGACGAGTGTCCTCCCGCCCGGGTGGCCCGGCGCTGGCGGTGGCCGGGCGCGTGGTGGTACGCCGAGTGGTGGCTCTGGTGGCGGGCGTTGTCAGTACCAGATCCAGACCGGTCCTCGCCGCGGTTTCGTTTGCGGTAGGCTCGGTCACTCCACTCCCCGCTGTTTTCGTCGCCTGGACGACCTCTTTCGTCAGCGCTTCAGCCCGTCGCCAGACCTCCCGGACTGGCACAGCTTGCTTAGTCGTAAGATTCAGATCTTTGATATGGACATGGATGCCATTGTTGCTGCTCTGCATGTGATGTATGCTGATGACTCTAGTGTGCTTCCTGCTTATTACTCACTTTTGCCTAGTGTAGGTGTGCCTAGCTTAGCCTCCCCTGCTGCGTCAGGCGTAGGATCCTCTGCTTTGTGTAGTCTTGGTGCTTCCGCCGTCGTTCCGTTGCCAGACGCCTCTGCTTCGCTTTCCTTCACCTTGGACTCTGGCGCTTCTCGGTGTTTCTTCCGCGACTCTACCACCCTGACGCCGCTTCCTGTCCCAGCTGCCGTCTCTCTTGCTGACCCCTCCGGCGGTCCGGTTGTCGCCCGCAGTTCCACCACCCTTCCCTGTCCGGCGATTCCTTCGGGCTCTCTCACAGGTCTGCATATCCCCTCGTTCTCCAGGAACCTAGTTGGTGTCGGCTGCCTCCAGAACCTTGGCGTCACCACTACGTTCCCTGGTCACGAGCGGTATGCTGTCTTTACCGAGGCCGCCACTGGTGCCCCCCTGTCCACGTTCCCCCGGGACCCGGTGTCCGGCCTGTTCACTCTGGACACCGTGACCCCCCTGGCTGGGGCGCCTCCTAAGGTGGCTGCGTCTACCCAGGTTGCTGCTGCCTGCTCCTGTCGGTCCCTCACTCACCCGACTCTCCTTTGGCACCACCGCCTAGGTCACCCTGCGCTCCCGCGTCTGCGTCACATGTCCCAGCACGGTCTTGTCCTTGGTCTCCCAGGTTCCCTCCCCGCGTTTCCCTCCTCCCCAGCCCCACCTTGCACGCCTTGTGTTGACGGTCGGCTTCACCGTGCCCCGCACTCCTCCTCGTTTCCCCCTACCGCCGCGCCGCTGCAGACCCTGCACCTGGACGTCTGGGGCCCCGCCCCCGTCCCTGGGCCGCGTCGAGAGCGCTACTTCCTTGTGCTTGTCGACGACTTCACTCGTTACACCACAGTCTTTTCCCTGGAGCGCAAGGCCGACGTGCCTGGCGCTCTCATCCCCTGGCTTGTCTCTGCGCGTGTCCACCGCGGTCTCCCTGTCTTGCGTCTTCACTCAGACCGTGGTGGCGAGTTTGCCTCAGGTGTCCTTGGTCGCTTTTGTCGTGCGGAGGGCATCACCCAGACGTTCACCCTACCGGACTCCCCACAGCAGAATGGGGTCGCTGAGCGACGCATCGGTTTGGTCATGGAGGTGGCTCGCACCTCCATGATCCATGCCGGTGCACCCCATTTTCTGTGGCCGTTCGCTGTGCGCTACGCTTCTCACCAGCTTAACTTGTGGCCGCACCCTCAGCAGCCGCAGGTTTCGCCGACTCGTCTTTGGACTGGGTCTCCTGGTGACGCGTCTGCGTTCCACGTCTGGGGCTGCCTTGCTCACGTCCGTGCCTCCGGCACGGACAAGCTCACTGCCCGCACCCTTCCCTGCGTCTTCCTCGGTTTTCCCCTTGACGCGTCCGACTGGCACTTTTACCATCCGTCGTCTCACCGCTTCTTTCACTCTCGTGACGTCACCTTTGACGAGTCCGTCTCCTACTACCATCGCTTCCCCCACCGTGGTCCCCCGGTTAGCCCCCCCCTGTTCCTGTTCACTCCTTCCCCGGTAGTCCCTGCCCCTCCTCCTCCTCCTCCCCGTCCCGCCCCCTCTGGTGTGTCCCACGTCACCCCCCTTCCGTCGGTGGACCCCGTTGAGGAGTCTTCTGACTTTGGTGGCCCTCCTGTTCAGTCCTCGCCGGCCGCCCCTCCCCCAGCGTCCCCTCCCCAGTCCCCCCCTCCACCGCCTCTGCCGCCGCTGCAGCCGTCGTTGTCGCTGCCGCCGCCGCAGCCGCCACCGCCGCCGTCGCAGCACCCGTTCGCTGACTCTGGGGGTGCTCGTCTCGGTAGCCCTGGGGGTGGTCCCTCTGGGGGTGCTGGTGTGGAGAGTGCCGGTGGTAGCCGAGGAGCAGCTTGCGGTCCCGGTGTTGCCATTGTGCCGCCGCAGCAGCAGTCCCCGCCGGTGTCAGCCCTTCGCCTGCTCGGCCTTCTGTCCCCCGACCCTGCGTCGGCTCCTCCCCGGCCGTCTCCTCCTCTTCCTGTCTACGGCCCTGTCTTCCCTCCGCCGGACTCGTCCCCGGCCCGTCTCCCCCCTCGTTCCCCTCCTGTGTCCCCTCCTCTGTCTCCTGACCCGACTCCTCCGTCGCACGTCTGGTCTCACCGTCCCTCCCGCGCTCGTCCTGCCTCGCCTGTCTTGCGCTCCCACCCTATGTTGCTTCGTTCTCACGCGTCTCGTCCTCCCCTTCTGCCGTCGCCTCCTCCGTCCTCTCTTGTTGTTGCACCCCCCCCCGCTGTCTGACTACCTTCGTGCCGCTCGTCCCCTTGTTCCTCGGGTCCTTGCCTCTCTTGTTACCGACCCGTCTGTTCCGGTCTCGTGCCTTGACGCTCTTGTCGCTGCTGTCGCTGACTTCGCCTCTACCCGCCGCCTTGACTACGCCTCCGCTCTGGTCTCTGACCCTTCCTGTCCTCCGTCTGTCAAGGGTGCTCCTGCCCTTGGCAGTGACGTCCTGGAGGACCGCCAGTTCGAGCTTGCTTTCCTCTCCGAGGCTGCTCCCCATCTCTGTTCCATGCTGCTAGTCCCTGAGGGTGACCCAGACGCTTTTGACATCCCGACCCCTCGCACTTACGCTGAGGCGACTTCGGGACCCTGGGCCTCGTAGTGGATAGCTGCCATGGAGCAGGAGATGGCATCTTGGAGATCCACCGGCACCTTCGTCGACGCAGTTCCCCCACCTGGGGTGAACGTAGTCGATGGCCGCTGGCTCTTCAAGGTGAAGCGCCCTCCTGGAGAGCCGCCTGTCTTCAAGGCGCGCTATGTGGCTAGAGGCTTCAGTCAGCGCGAGGGGGTGGACTTCTTCCAGACCTTCGCTCCGACCCCGAAGATGACTACTCTTCGGGTTCTGTTACACCTAGCTGCTCAGCGTGACTACGAGCTTCACTCCCTCGACTTCTCCACTGCCTTCCTTCAGGGCAGCCTACACGAGCAGGTCTACCTGCGGCGCCCTCAGGGCTTCACTGGCACCTTCCCTCCTGGGACCCAGTGGCTCCTGCGGCGCCCCGTCTACGGCCTGCGCCAGGCTCCCCGTGAGTGGCACGACACTCTCCGTGCTACGCTTGCTGACCTGCAGTTCTTTCCGTCTTCCGCAGACCCTTCACTCTTCGTTCGTGCTGGCCAGACTCCGTTCTACATCCTTGTTTACGTCGACGACCTGGTCTTTGCGACACCTGACAGGGACGCACTGGCCTCCGTGAAGGCAGAGCTGCTGAAGAGACACACGTGCACTGACCTTGGAGAACTGCGCCGTTACCTTGGCTTGCAGATCTCCAGGGACAGAGCTGCGCGCACCATCACCCTGACTCAGTCACACTTGGTGCGCCAGGTCCTTCAGAGGTTCAGCCTTCAGTTCTCCTCTGCACAGCCCACCCCTCTGCCTGTAGACCACGTACTCTCCGCTCCAGTGTCTGAGGAGTTGGTAGAGCCCAGCGGCCCCTACGCAGAGCTGGTGGGTTGCCTCATGTACCTGATGACTTGCACTCGCCCAGATCTCGCATACCCTCTCAGCATCCTGGCTCGCTTTGTGGCCACAGGCAGGCATCGACCGCAGCACTGGTCTGCCGCTAAGAGGGTTCTGCGTTATCTTGCTAGTACATCGGGCATGGGGTTAGTGCTAGGAGGACGCAGGCCAGTGGTCCTTACTGGACACACAGACGCTTCGTGGGCAGACGACGCCGAGACACTCAGGTCTACCCAGGGCTACTGCTTCAGCCTTGGCTCAGGTGCCGTCTCGTGGAGAGCTACCCGCTCCTCGTCTGTTGCGCAGTCCAGCTGTGAGGCTGAGATCTACGCTGGTGCCATGGCGGCACAGGAGCTTCGCTGGCTGACCTTCTTGCTCACCGACTTAGGTGAGCGGCCTAGCTCTGCCCCGGTCCTGTTCGCTGACAACAGGGCCATGATCCTCCTGTGTCAGGAGCCTCGACTCGAGGGCAGAGCAAAGCACATTCAGCTGCGGTACTTCCTCCTGCGTGAGCTACATCAGCGACGTCAGGCTCGCGTAGTACACTTGGCCTCAGGTGCCAATACGGCTGATATCTTTACGAAGGCGCTTGCGCCTAAAGATCATCAGCGGCACTGTGTACAGCTTGGTCTAGTTCCTGTAGCCTCTCACTTGCTAGGACCTTGACTTTGTACTGTCCTTTATACGTATACTCAGACTGGACTTGTGTCCTCTCCCAGTGGCTGGACTAGTAGTGCCGCCCTACTCTTGTTCTTGCCTTGTTTGTACTCCTTCTGACTGGTCTCTCAGACCCTTGTCTCAGAGGTTGGACTAGTAGTGCCGCCCTGAGCTGTTTGTTTAGAGCATTCCCCTATGCAGTCTAGGGGGTGTGTCAAACATGTGTATTTGTCATGTTTGTATAGACTGTATAGGGTCGTCTCTTAGAGAGTACAACACTTAGGTATATCTGTGTGTACACTCTATCTATCATTTTAATTCTCAGTTTCTAATAAAAGGATGCTGAAACTGTTGTGACTGCGGCTGCTGTACGAAAGGTGAGAAAGCGAATGAACCAGTACTTGGAGCTATAGCTCCACGCATGTAACTCGAGCCGTCAAGGCTCATTCCACTGAACGCAGATGAAATTGATTGCGTTGAAACTGGTGGATGTACTGACGCTTGTTGCTGTGCTGCAGGTGCAGTCGATGGAGCACCTGGAGTATTTACTGAAGGCGGATTCTGCTTTTGCATACCGATATTAGCATAGGCTTGTGGAAATGGCCCAGATGCTGAGAGAGCAACGGCGGTAGTGGAGGCATGTGCTCTAGTAGTTCCGGTAACTGATCCGGCAGATGGTGCTGGTGATGAACCAGTCATAGTTGACGGTAGTCTTAATTCCAGATAGCTCTCATACCATGAAATAAATCGTCAAATGTTGTAAGAGACTCAGTATAAAACTATAAATACAAACACTTGGCAAATCCTCAAGTGTTGGTCCAGGATCTTTGCTGGAATGGTAGACTAGTAAGAAAGTGGAATTCTTGTAAAATGTTAAGGTCAAGGTTGAATAACCTGAGTACGTGAACTTGTGAGTAAGCAAAAGTTAATAATGACAAAAGACCTAACAAGGATTTATAGTTCTAGGAAAAGTACCTATTCACTAATGTACCTTTTCGTCACTATCGCGCTATGCGCCCTAGATGATAATGAAGAGATGCGACTGTTCGCGTGACTGAAACGACTGTCCTATGACGAGCGCTATTTGCTGACGTCATACTACCGACTTATCTTCTACAGTATTAGTCGACACTAACTACACTTAACCGACTTACAGAAATGCTGAGTATCAATTATATCACAACAATCATGGGATTGTTCACCTTGGGCATGAAAGGCCAGACCCATGGAAAGGCATCTCCATCAACAGTTATGAAAAAAGGTTAATGTACCAGCACTAGTCACAATTCTAGACACCGCGGTACAAAATACGCACCGTAGAAGCGTTTTGGTACTTGCATCTTCTGCAGTTTCAAAAGCCAAGGGACTACTTCTATCCCTAGCACCACCCAGTCTTTACTCCTATCACTAGCACCAGCAGCAGCAGCACTGCCAGCACGTTCACTAGCAGCAGGCATGTAGAATAGTGGGGTACTGACAACACACGAGATACGGCAGACCACCCGACCGCTTGCTCTTCCATGGATGCACCAATCAGTGGGCAGAGCACAAGGTGCACGAGGAAGAGACAACCAGTGGGAGTAAGGGGAGGCGGGAGGAGGGAGAGTGGGTCTCTGAGGGACACAAGGGGCGGGTGATGATGGGGGAAGAGGGTGCAGGTAAGGCGCGGCAAGAGGCGGGAGAACGAGGGGGCAGCAGCAGAGTGGCAGGCAGCATGGGCTGTGAGGTGCCGATGAAGGGGGTTGGATTGGATGCACAGGGCGACCAGGCGGAATGGCAATGACAGCGACGCTGTGGGCATAAGGTGGGCAGCGGCAATGGGAGACGGGCATTGGCTTGCAGGCATGCATTGGCAGCAGGCAGGCATTGGCAGGAATGCATTGGGGGGCAAGCAGTGGGAGGCGGGCAGTGGGAGGCAGTGCGGCACATGCAACACGTGTCACAGCAGCACGAGGCCGAGCTGCACTGGTTGGAACGGCCCGTGCATGCGGTAGTTGTAGAGGTAGTAGTGCAGGTGCCCGTCGCCGGGGCCGAACTTGAGCGTCTTGAGGAACGACGCGTTCTGCATGATGTCCAGCGCGTTGAACACGTCGTACTCGCTCCGCCGCGCCAGGATCAGCGCGTCGTTCATCAGCTGCAGCAGCGGCGTCGCCGTCGCCACGTTGTAGAACGAGTACGCCGCCTTGAGCTTGCTGTAGTTGTCGTTCCCGATGATGGTCGACGGCAGCGTGTAGAACGACACCAGGTCCGTCAGCTCGTGCGTCTGGGGGTCCTCCACGACGAACGAGTCAATTACGTCTTTAATCGGCAGCAGCAGGTGCTCCACCTCCGCCTCGCTCAACTCCGGCGCGATCACGAACTGCGAGAGGTAAGACTTGAGCAGCCGGCACACGGCCGGCACGTCGCGCCGCTCCATGGCGCGCAGCCCGGGCGTCGCGGGCTGCTCCGGCAGGCGGTACAGCTTGATGGTGCGCGACATGGTCATTCGCGGCGCGAGGCGCGAGAACCCCACGTCGATTAATTTCTTCGGGTTTAGCGACCGGTGCCAGTACTGCGCGGTGGTCACGGGCGTGGGGAGCACCACCCCTGCGGTGTACACCGCCTGCCAGATCCCTTGCAGGTGCACGCGCCGCGTTACCTCTTTAATCAGCACGGGCGCGAGGCGCTTCGAGCGCAGCTTCTTGTGCACGCAGAGGAAGTTAATCTCCGCCAGGCGCACCAGATTCTCGCGAAGGCGCACCGTGGCGGGCACGCCCGTGATAAACGCGACGAGCTTGCGAGACTGGCGCGCGCGCACGCCGACGTGCCACGACTTGTAGAACCCCGGGGGTTTAAGCGCCCAGCGGAGGAACTCCTGCGAGTAGTCGAATCGGAACATGTTGTCGTCATCCTCCACGTAGTTATTCGTCAGCAGCACGTACACCTCGCGCATCTCCGCGTCGCTATCCACGTCGCACGTGCACCACTCGTACGCCGCCGGCAGCGCGTACGGCTCCGCGCGCACCTGCTCCAGCGGCGTCGGCGGCTCGATCGGGCCCTCCTCCAAAAGATCTACGCCGCCACCGCCGCCGATGCTGCCGCTACCGTCCTCGCCTGCTTCGCTACCGGCGCCACTGCTGGCAGCTCCTGGCTGAGATGCCGCGCCGTCAGTGCCGCCGACGACCGGCTGCGTCTCCCAAAAGAGATGGCGGCGCGGTTGCTGACCCATGAGCTGCGACATGAGCGCGAGAGGCCCGCTGAGAGGCGCGGGGAGCGCGGGCTTAGCGGGGGCTGCGGCAGCGACGGCTTTGCCCTTGTCCCCCCTTGAACTAGACGCCTCGTCCTTGCCGCTATCCTGCGATCCCGCCACCGTCAACGACGCTAGAGCCTCCTCCGCGGATTTGAAGGACGAGCCCGCCGCTGAGTGCGGGTTGTCGGGATCCTCGGGGGAGGAGCCGCTGCTGTTGTCCATTGTAGGAGGTGGGTTGATAACGAGAGAGGATTGCGTCGGGCAACGCTTAGCACTGCTCTAGTGTAACGATCGACACGAGACAGCGAAAGGCTGAACAGAGATTCGGGTTACTGACGGGAGTGAGGCTGGGCTCTGGAATCACAACGACGACCTGGATTTGGAAGGCTGATGCGGTGAGTGATTGGAGGCAACAAGGTGGGGAGGGGAACTATGGCGGAGGGAAGAGAGCCTCAAGGATTTGGGGAGCTGAGGAAGGAATGAGCGGAAGGAAGGTTGGCGATTGGCGGGAAACAGCACACCAATGATCAGCGATGAGGAAGATGCGCCGAGGCTTGGAATTCGGCCCATACGCGCTAAGAGAATCAGATTTCTGTGTTACTAAGAGTGAATGGTTTTACTCGAGGTGCCCTAGATTTCACCCATGCCCTAAAGACGAATTTGCACCTCCAAGAAGGTGACCCAAAAGCAATATTGACAATAGACAATAAAGGTCACGTTAAATTATTGCAATATCTAGTCGTATTCCTGAAAAAACACAAAGCAAAAGACAAACCATTACCCCCAACACACCCACCCACTCTTCAGCTGGAAATTCACTACGACCTACTGTTTCTTCCGCTCTGCCATGGGTGTAAGTGTGAAGTAGCGACCAGGCGTAGTGTTGCTGAATGGGTGGGAAAAGGGCAGGAAGAGTTTGGGTGAAAAGGAGAAAGGATGAGATGAGATTGGCGGACCATAGACCAGCAGCAGCACAACGACACTGACCAGACCTTCCGTTGATCAGCAATGCAACTGTAACACCACTTCCACATGCTGCAAGTGCTTCCCTCCTAGTCCCGCTAGCCAAGCCAAGCAAAAAGCATGAACTGTGCTCTTACCCTGTGATGTACACAACGCCATCTGATTCAGGCTGTGCCGGCTGCGGGTACGGCAGCCTCTCCTTGCGCTTCCTCCCCTCCTCCTCCAGCTTCTTGGCTGCCAGCAGAGCCTCCTCCTGAGCCCTTTTCAGTGCCTCACGCTTCTCCTCCTCCGTCTTCTGCTTCTTCTCCTCCTCCGCCTTCTTCTTAGCTTCCACCTGCTTCTTCCTCTCCGCCTCCTGCTTCTTCCTCTCCTCCTCCTGCTTGTGCCTCTCCTCTGCCTGCTGCTGCCTCAGCTGCGCTAGCCGCAGAGCCTCCTCCTCCTGCCGCCTCTTCTCCATCAGCCGTCTCTCATCCTGCCTCCTCTTCTCCTCAGCCTCCACTCGCTTCCTCTCCAGTTCTCGGGCCTTCCACTCAGCATCGATCCGTGCGCGCCTCTCCTCCTCCCGCTTCTTCCTCTCCGCCTCGCGCACCTTCCTCTCCGCCTCCCTCTTCTTCCTCTCCTCCTCCTCTTTCTTTTTCCTCGCCTCATCTCGGATCCTCTTTTCCTCCTCCGCCTTCGTCCTCTCCTCCTCTCGCTTGCGCTTCTCCTCCTCTTCCCGAGCAATCTCCTCTGCAGTCTTCTCATTCACCACCTCTTTCACCGCTGCTTTCACACTCACCTCACTTGCCTTTGCGGCAGCAGCAGGAGCTGCAGGAGTGGGGGCGAGAGTAGCAACTGGGGCAGACACGGCGGCAGCAACAGGAGCAGCAGCAGCGGCAACAGCAGCAACAGCAGCGGAAGCAGCAGCAGAAGCCGCAGCAGCGGCAGCAGCAGGTGCAGCGGCAAGAGTTTGAGCAGGAGTCTTGGCGGCACTTTCTTCCGTAACCTCGGCAGCGCTATCCGGCATCACCATGTCAGCAGCACTGGCCACTGCGTCCTTCAGTGCGTCCGCTGCAGCTCCTGCCAGAGCCCGCACCCCCTGCATGCTCTCCTCAATGCTGTCCTCTGCTTCAGCAGGGGACGCAGCCGTTCCAGCAGCGGCAGCATCTGCAGCATCAGCAGTGGATGGCGATTCCGGTGTGGCTGATGGGGCGACCACCTGCGCGAGGCCGGCCACTGCAGACACGGCAGCAGATGCCGTCACCACCGCAGCAGCAGCGGCAGCAGACGCAGCAGTGGACGCGAGGGCAGCAGCGCCAGTGGGCGCTTTAGGAGCAGGTGGGGCAGGCGGTGGTGGGGAGAAGAGGCGGCGGGCTGCAGCGAGGGGGCCTTGCTGCTCTGGCTCCTCCTCCACCACCTCCTCCTGCGGCAGCCTGGGAGAAGCAGAGGTGCAGACAGACACGCGTGGGGGTGGTTGACAGGCACATAGAGAATGAATGAACAGCATCCAGGTCCCTGCTAACATCCACGATGGAGCAGGATTGCCTGCAGGGAGAGAGGAGGACAGCGGCAAGCAAGATGAAAGCGAGCAGCAGGCAGCGAGAGCTTACAGCGACTGCAGCCAGGCCATCGCAGGGGATTGCTTCTTGGTTGGCCCGGAAGGCAGCTGGCCGTCGAACGACTGGATGCCCTGCACCCACGACCCCACCAGGTCAATCCCGCCCTGCTCGCCCTCCTCCTCCTTCCGCCCGCGCTGGCTCCCCTGGCGCTGCACCGGCCTCTGCCTCTCCCTCCTCTGCGCTGCCTTGGCCGCCAGGTTCCTCTGCTGCTGCGCGCGCTTGTCAATCACCTTCGTCCCGCCCCGCTGCGTGCCCCCCTTCGCCCCGCCAATGCGCAGCGTGCCGCCGCGCATGGTGCCCCCACGCTGCGTGCCGCCCTTGGTGCCCGAGGCGGAGGAGAGCGACGGCAGGGAGAAGGACTGCGCGAGCTGCTGTGCCTTGGCCACTGCCTCTTGTGCGCGCGCCACGGGGTCAGAGGAGGCTGGAGTGGGCTCCACAGCAGGAGTGGCCTCCTTGGGCTTGGTGAAGAGAGACAGCAGATTCTCAGCCTCCTTCAGGCCCAGCTTCCCCCTCCCCAAACCTTTCTCCCCCTCAGCCTCCTTTTCCTTCTTGCCGTTCTCCTTGCTGTCCTTGGAAGTGCTGTTGCCCGTGACGGCAGTGGGCAGGGCCATGTCAGGCAGCTTGAACTTGGGCTTGGTAGGGGAGGCAGGCGCCTGCATGCACACGCACACAGACACACACAGCCATGGACAAGAGGCAATCACAATAATGATGGGCAGAGAGCAGCCCAGCGAGCTGAGAGCAACCCAACAGCCCAGCTGCTAGCATGTGCCTTCTCTCGTCTTCCTTTCTTTTTAGACTTGACTCGGAAGAGGCTTTTGCAAACAACTCCTGGAGTAACTAGACGAGTGCCGTATCCCCTTACAATCTCCTCTCGCTCTCGGGAGCCACACCATGTGACCTCTACAACAACCCCCACCTCAGCAGCCGCAGGCTTGTCTGCCGACGGGGCGCGAGCAGCAGCAGCAGCAGCAGCGGCAGTGACAGCAGACTCGGAGAGCGCCCTATCGATGAGCGCCGACAGCGAGGGCTGAGGGGAGGAGGAGGGCTCGACCACGGCGTCCACCACGCGGCGCTTGAGCTTGGGGGAGCCCTCCTTCAACAGCCCCGCCACCAGCCGACCCAACTGGGGGTCGAGCAAGGGTGCAGGGAAGGGCAGGCGGAGTGGGAAGAAGGGGAGGGGATGCGTGAGATGGGAGGTGGATGGTGGGTGCGCTGTGGCTGTGGCTGTGATTCATGGGATATAGCAGCGTTGTAGTCACTCCCTGGAGCCTGTGGGAGAGTGCAGGTCCATTTGTGTCACGGGGCTGGAAAGTGCCGTGTCAAAATCCCTCTTAGCAGACAAGTATCTTAATCTCTTCAAGTTTTATAAGGGCATTTTGAAGAGTTTAAGATACCTTCAATCCATAGCTGCTCACCGCTGACCATCATCCCTGTTCGTTACGATCCCTCTCTTCCAACAGCTCATCTCTCTCCTATTCCCCCCCTCAATCCCCCCGTGTTCCCCTTCCGTTCTCTCCTCCAGGCCCCCTTCTTCCTTGAATAGTCCCTCCAACGTTCCACCTCTTCTCCCCTCCCTTCACACCCCTCTCCACTCTCCCCTCGCAAACCCCACCCTCCCCCCCCTTCCCCCTCTCCCCCCTCCCCTCACCTGTTTCTGCGAGATGGTCCCAGACGGCCACCCCTGTGAGATGGATGCACGCGCGTTGGGCCCCAGGTGCAGCGCCAGGCGGGGGGAGGCCGCGGGGGCAGGGGCGGAGGAGTCGGAGGAGGGGGAGGCGGAAGAGTCAGCAGGCGCGGAGGGGGGAGGGGAGGAGGCCGCTGAGAGGGATTCCACGATGGTGGGCGTGCGGACGACCTGCGATGCGGAGAGTGGGAGTGGGGAGCGGGAGAGGGGGGGTTGGCGTTTGGGAGGGGAAGGGAAGGAGAAAGTTGATGGGAAAGAGGTGTGGGAATGGACAAAACGAACTGGCGTGATAGGAAGAGAGAGAGGGAGAGGCAGGAGGGTGGGGGATGAAAGGGAAGGGAAGGGAAGGGAAGGGAAGGGAAGGGAAGGGAAGGGAAGGGAAGGGAAGGGAAGGGAAGGGAAGGGAAGGGAAGGGAAGGGAAGGGAAGGGAAGGGAAGGGAAGGGAAGGGAAGGGAAGGGAAGGGAAGGGAAGGGAAGGGAAGGGAAGGGAAGGGAAGGGAAGGCGTGGGAGAGAGGGAGAGGGCGTACAGTGAAGTCAAGGGCGGAGTCAGCGAGGGCTTGCTCCGCCTTGGCCTGCCACGAAGCCGCCTCAAACAGCCTGCACGCGGTTGGGAAAGGGGGATAGGAAGGAGTGGGGGGCGTGCAGAGGATGCGGATAAGCACACGGATGGGGAAGGTAACTTGTTTGGTGGACAGAGTCACGGACTGGTGGCTAAGCTTCTCACATGCAGGCATACGAAGGCTATACAGGCAGTGGAACGGACGCAGCACGGGACGGTGAAGGAAGGCAACACAAGGACACACGCAGACGGGAGCGACGAGAGGGCGGGTTGCAGGCGGGGTTACTTGGCGAGGGGGTTGTTGATGGGCGGCAGCACCAGAATGAACCGCCGCGCCTGCAGCTCCTCCGCTGCCAGTGGATGGCGGGAAGGGGGAAGGGGGAAGGGGGAAGGGGGAAGGGGGAAGGGGGAAGCGGGTGCGGAGAGAGAGAGGCTGAGAGAAGGAGGGATGCGAGAACGATGGAAGAGGGGTACTGAGGGGGTGAGCAGGAATGCACACAGGGACAAGAAATGTATAAAGCCCCGTCCCCATGCCTCTCCCCCGCTCACCCGCTTTGATGACGCTGGCGTCAACGCCGTCCGCCACGCACACGACGCTCCCCACCCCGCGCATGGCGCCCTCCGCGCCTATCACCCCCGCGCCCAGCGGCCACGCGCCCTGCCCCTCTGCGTACTCCACCGCGGGGAGACTGGCGCCACCGGGGAGAAACATCTGCGGGAACGGCGGAGGGAAGGGGGAGACGTGGGAAGGGGAATTTCGGGTGAAGACTGGCAGGAAGGGACAGGGGAGAGGGCGGGCGTGTTAGTGAGGAGGCGAGGGAAAGAAAGATGGCAGCACCTGGCCGAGATACACGGGAGCCAAGGTAACATGTGGTCGTGGTACGATGTGGCAGTGGGTGCGAGAGGGAGGGGGGGATGATGAGAGGGGTAGTGAAGGAGGAAAGAGATAGACGGTATGCGAAGAGGAGGAGGGCAAGAAGGAGGGAGAGAGGGAGTGGCGGTGGAGGTAAGGTGGCACTTACGTCGAAGAGGCCTTTGGGTGGCTCGGGTAGCTGGTCGACACGCAATGCACATGCACAGACACGCACACACGCACACGCATGCACGCAAATTGCATGAACACAAGGTCAGGCACCCACACAGAGCCATACGTACAGTCGCACACGAGCAAACAGGGGGAGCAGAATGCGAGGTGTTGAGGCAAGGCGGAGGGAGAATGGCAGCAGAACGCGGGATTGGGAAGAGCGCACGGAAGGACGCGTGCGGAGGGGCCGAGGGCGGAGTGGGCAAGGCATGGCGCGGGGGCATGGGGGAGAGGGAACATGCAGGCATGTATGGGCGGAAGCGACAGCGCGAAGACGAATAACACAACAATGCGGATGGCAGCGCGGCTCCAGCGACTCACATCGGCCAGCAGCGGCTGCGCGGCGTCCGCCTCGTTAGCGGGCACGCGCACGCGGTACCCCAGGCGGACGAGCTCCCTGGCAAAGAAGAGGGGGGGGAGGGCGGAGGGAGGGGTGGGGGATCGGCGGAGAATGGGGGGAGGAAGAGGAGGAGGGGGGGGGGGGGGGGGGGGGGGGTGGGGGTGGGGGAGGGGAGCAGGAGATGCATGCGGATTTGTGTGCACGGGGTGCGGTTGCGATCTGGTTCAACGACGAACCGTCACGAATTCCACTATATGCCAGCCATGGCACACTAAAGAGGTGACGGCGGTAAGAATGATCCTCAGGAGGCAACACGGAGGCGGCACGGCCACCTTATTGCAACAACCCTTCCCCCTTTCACTCGAATCACTCTGTGACTAACGTTACTTTCTCTTGAATCGTTCTCACGCTAACATCCATCTCCCATCTCCCTCCCTCCCTCCATCTCACCCAGCTCTTCCCCCCACTCCCCGCTCACGCGTCCTCGCTTCCTCAGATTCCTCCCTCCATCCCCGTCCCCATTCCCATTCCCTTCCCTTCCCCTTATCCCCCCCTGTCATCCCCCCTCACCTCACAGTGGCGGCGCCCACGCTGCTGCCGGCGCCGACCACGAACACCAGTTTGCCGTCCTGCTGCGCGCCGCCCCTGCCGCCCAGCGCTAGCCCCAGCCCCGACGCCACGTCCGACAGCACCTTCTGCGTTCCGCCCTCCCCATTCCCGCTGCGCGCGCCCTTCCCCTTGTCCTTGCCCTTTTCCCCCAGCACCAGCAGCTGCGTGCCTCCGCCTGACTTCCCCGCAGCTTTGCGGACGGCGAATTGCGTGCCCTTGCGCCCGGGGGTGCTGGGGGACTTGCTAATGATGGTAGTTCCACCGCTCCCCGCGCTCTTCCGCCCAGCCGCGGTGCGGTTCGGTTTATACTGCACGGTCTCGCGGCCATACTTCTTCTTCCCCTTGTCAAGATAATCCTCCTTCCCCGCGCCCGCGCCCGCGCCCGACGCCGCGCGCTGCAGATCGTCCCACAAGTTCCCCTTCACCTTCACTGGACCAGACGCGGACGCCGCTCCCCCGCTGCGCCACGCGCGGAGTGCTGCGGCGGGGCTTGTTCCCGCGAGGAACGGGCTGCGGGAGGTGGAGAGGAGGTGCATGCTGGACCCGCTCAGCGACGACGCGCGGACGACGAGCGACGACGCAAGCGACGGGTGCTGCGGCGCCGCGTGCGACCGTGCGGCCTCGGCGATGCCGAGATTGTAACTGGCTGACGACATTTTTCAGGAGGGGTTAGCGAGTGAACGCGGCAGAATTATCGAATTATAAAAGTCGCCTGAATAAAGCGTTAATATCTGTCGTTCGCAGCCGCGTTAGCTGTCTAAGGTCCGGACCAGAATTGCGGAGCCAACTGCAGGGCCAGGCATGCACTAGTGCGATTACGAAGATGAAGAGGCAGCCCAACGGGCCATCCAAGTGGGTGTGAAACTGAAGATTCGGGAAGGAGAGAAATGAAGCAGGTGACGCTGCTGACGACCTGGCAGAATCTAGGAGGGAAGGGAAGGGAAGCAGGGGCCACGAATGTGGATTAGGCGCGGGGGCGAGGCGAAGGGCGCGGGCGGGGCTGAGTGGTGAGGTGACTGCTGAAATCGGGGGAAGGGAACTGTTAGGGATTGGGTGGACGCTCCGCGGGGCTCAGCAGGCGGTGACAGGACGGGGCAGCGGCGGAGACAGCAGCGCGAAGCAGGGCCTACGCAAAGGATTTGGGAGGGTCTGTTCTACCGGGTTCCCCCCACATCCCCTCTTTTTCGTCCGAGTTGGGGGCCTGGTGAATTCTGTTTAATCCGGAATCAAGGCTCCAGTTACTCTGACAGAGTTTCTCCCCTGTGCTGTGTGGATTTGCACGAATAACATGCTAAGACATCTCATCCCATTTAGCCAAATGCTGGAGTGGTAGCAACAAGTGAGGGAAGGGGAGATGACAGCACAAGGGGAAGAGGGGGGCAGCTCATCCCGTTTGAGGTGTCAGTGCAAGGGGAAGAGGGGGGTGTGGTGTGGTGTTGATGTGGGGGAGAGGGGGGTAAGGGGTTCGGGTTGGGCCCCGGAGGATTGGGCCCTAGGGGACTCTGGAAAAACAAATTCCGGATAATTTTCCTTGAAAAATTGGGCCTGGTGCGAAGGAATGGCAGCTGATCGTCGCCACGCAATCGCGATTCGATGCTTTGACAGGGCCTCGCTCGCCATTCGCTCTAATTGGCTCACAGATTCTGGGGGATGCGTCTATTATCTTGGTGTCCGTACCGGGTTGGCTAATGGGCTGCCATGCGACCTGTTGGATTCCCACCCGTATTGTGGGAGATTCATTATCAACGGAGACAAATGTGCTGCGAGCTGGACAGAGATTACAATTCCACACGAAAAAACACATATCTTTAAGGTAATTTTATACGCATATTTCTCGTAAGAAAAAAAGATCAATATTTTATAAGTGCAACCTGCGCCACTCATCCTTGGATGAGACCAAGGGCTCGAAGGGCAACCACGATGGTCGTAACTACAAGGCCAAGGAATCCAATCATCCAGAACCTGCAAGAGTATACAGGGTTGAACAGGCACATCACATAGACAGCTAAAACAAGAAGTTCCGTCGTGCAGGAGTTAACGGATCATCAGGGTTCCTATCAAATGCAACTAAGAGGGAGAGCGTGGGAAGCTAGGATGACAGGGACGGTGAAAGGGAGCATGATAGGGAGGGGGGAGAGGAGTGAACGAGAGGGGGGAAAGGAGAGAAAGAAAAAGCATGGTAGAGAAGGCAGGACGCAGATGGAGAGAGAGGGAGGGAGAGGAAGAGAGAGAGAGAGGGAGAGAGAGAGAGAGAGAGAGAGAGAGAGAGAGAGAGAGAGAGAGAGAGAGAGAGAGAGAGAGAAAGAGAGAGCTTACCCGCCATTGTAGCGAGCCTCGGGCCTGCCAGTGGAGTAACCAAGGAAGTAGCCAATGCGACCGAGCAGGAAGATGACCCCAAGAACAGTGGACGTCCAGGGGTACTGCAACGGGTGCACGGAACAGGACCCATCGAAAGAGGCAAAGCAGTTCGTGAGAGGACGCCGATGTGAAACGGGAGAGGGCGGAAACACAGTCAGCATGTGAGGGGAGCGGGACAACTCCAAGAAGGCGGGGGAGGAGAGCTTACCGGAACGCCGCTGGTGAGGAGAAACACAAGGAAGAGCGGAAGAACTTCAAGGCTGTTCTGATGGGCCCTCTGCGATTCAAGACGGGGAAGATCATCACGACAAGCACGGGTTACTTAAAACAACTAAAGGAATCTGAAAAAAAACTCGTTTCTGAAACACGGTTTAAAATGGCTGAGGGCGTGCAATATTCGCTATCTCGAAGGTGCCTGCGGCTTGCGTACCTGCACGCAGTTAAACTCCTTGGCGTTCTTGTGGGACTCAGATGCGTACAGGAGCGGGTACTGGACATTGTACCTGCAACCAATGACACAGATAACGCCGTGATGATTCGTTCAAGAAACCACGATCTCGTTTATTTCCGCATAGGACTCGTCGCATGCACGCTGCAGCGCATCTGCTGGAAGTCGATGAATCAACAAGTTCACCCGTTTATTCGCGCATGCTCACTTCTTGCGTGCTGACATCACGCCTGCGCTCATCCAAAAGTTGAGGACCACTGTTGCCGCCGCCACCAGCAGCACGGTGCCATGGCCCTGCGACAGCTCCAACGAGAGGACTGGTGCCATGGCTTGAACGGAAGGCAACGACGGGGATGCTAGGTCAGGAGAGACGAGAGACGCGTCGAAATGCAGAGTTCAAATCAAATGATCGAAGAGAAATTCGAATCTGGATCCCGAAAATAGCAGTGGGCTTCGATTGGACAAGCAAGAAGGTCGCGAGCAATTCCGGAGGAAGCCTGATGACGCACTGCTCTTCGGTGAAGCAGCCTCCATTTGGTACCCGTTACTATTCGGCTAGCCTGGGCCATTACTATCAATTCCAAATCAAACCTGGTTCCACAAAAACACTCACTAACGAAAGACAGACAGCCATGTTTGCTCTATTTCCTACGCTACAAATTCCAAATACGCATGCATAGCCTGGCAGTATATTACCAAGTCGTGTCTAAGACGGTGAAAACAGGCGAATAGGCATCCTCCTTTCCTGGTCAGAAGCCCGTCCATTTGCATGCTGCAATGCAACAATCAGAGAACCCATGGAGCAGAGGGGGTGACCCCGTGTTAGCAGGTGATAAGTGAAACTAGTACTAACAGTTGAGAATCAAGGACAAGGCACACATAAAGGCTGGTGGGACACAGTGGGAGAAAAGAGAAGCTTACCACCAATCGAAGAGGGGAGAGACTCCTGGCAGCAGCCTTGATTTGGGAGAGTGGGCTCGAAGGCGGTTGCACAGGCACAGTCCCCCCATCCACATGCACTGATAGTTTACTCTGGCTGACACTGCTGCCGCTGCCAGCAACCCTGCCACCGCTAGCACTACCCACGCCGTTCCTCGTCCCTGCCGCATGTGACTGCGCACTCCCTGGGGTGTGCCTGTCGCTGCTGCGATAGCTGCCCGCACTGCCTGCCCACTTGCCACCTGCACCAGATGCACCTGCCGAGCTGACCCCGCTTCTTGCACTCCCTGGCACTGTTGCAGCCGGTGTGACTGTGTCAGGCCCATTCCCGGTGGAAGGGAAGGGCCCGGCCTGGTTGACTGAGAAGTGAGAGGAGTGGGAGGAGGACGGTGGTGCAGGGGTGGAGGCATGGCTGAGGGAGGCGGGAGGAGTGTGGGAGAAGCCTGGGGATGGTAAGGGAAGCAGGGAGGAGCCGCCACGGGGAGAGATAAGGGCGGGGGAGAGCAGGCTTGCTGCCGCAGTGGGCGTCGCACTTCCAGCAGCAGCAGCAGCGGGTGCCACAAGGGGCGGGGCGAGGGAGGGTGCCCCTGGCAGGGCTCTGGGGCTGGGCAGGCGGCGGATGAAGGAGGAGGAGAGGGAGACCGCAGAGAGGGAGGACGGGGAGGGGGGTGTACGGGGGTGCAGCGAGCGAGGGCTGGGACTGGGGTCTCGGAGGGGGGGCTGATATGTGGGGGAGGGGAAGGAGCGAGGGGGTACTAGGGACTGGGATTGCGATGAGGGGAAGGATTGTGAGGAGGGGTATGGGTGAAGGGAGGGGTGGGAGGATGCTGGCGTATGGGGTTTGGGTGACGTGAGTGAGAGAGAAGATGGGGAGGGAAGACGAGCAGCCATGCTGGAGGGGTTGACATTTACAACTAAAGGCACTCTCTTGTTCTCATGCCCATCACCCTGCTGCCGCTGCGCCTGCTGCTGCCTTGCTTCTTTCCTCTTTCCCATGTGCTGTCTACCACCTCGAGTGCCATCCATGTACTCTTTCCCTACCACCACCACCTCCACCTCGCCCCCTTGCTGCTGCTTCCGCCGCTGCCGCAGCACCTCTGCCGTACCATCCCCCTCTCTTTCCCTCTCCCCTGCACCACTCACCCGCTTGCCAGCCCCCACACCCACTCGCGAATCCCTCCTCTTCCCTGCTTCCCCTGCTCCAACCCCTCTAATCCTCTCTCTCTCCCACTGCTCGCTCTGCGCCCGTGCCATCTCTGTAGCATCAATCCAAGCCCTCCCCCTCCCCCCTTCCTCCCCCTCCCTCTCATCCCACCCCAGCCATTCCCCCGATGTCTGCCCCGATAGCCTCCCTTTCTTCCCCCCTGCCCTGCTTTTCCTCCCCCCTCCGCCCACGTCATGCTGGGGGGAAACGGGGTGGGCGGGGGAGCGCAGGGCGCAGGGGGAGGCAGGGGGGGACTTGCGGTGGCGGGGGAAGGGGCGGTGGGAGACAGGGCTGCGCGAGCGGGTTTCAGAGGGGCTGGTGGGCGGGGCTTTGGTGCTGCTGCCGTGAGCGTGCGCATGGGAGTGGCTGTGCCTGCTGCTGCTGGGGCCAGCAGCAGCAGCAGCAGCGCCACTGGAAGCAGGCACTGCAGGGGGTTCTAGTGATAGGGAGTTGGCGAGGGCTAGGGCATGAGCACGGGCCTTGGCAAGGGAGTGGGGGGAGCGGAGGGCGGGGGTTAAGGGAGGAGTGGAGGGTAAAGCAGGAGGAGAGGTGGCTCTGAGAGACGAGCTGGGAGTGGTGATGGGAGACGTGGGTATGGTGCTGCTGCTGGCTGCTGCAGCGGGAGGAGAGCCAGCAGGGTTGCGTGGCGGGGAGGAGGGAAGGTGAACACGAGGGAGGGGGGAGAGGGACGAGGGGCCCGACCTTCGTGTCAACATGTTGTCAGTGCTGCTGGTGGAGTTGCGAGGCACTGCTGAGGAGCTAGCAGCAGCAGCTGGGATGGCAGAGAAGGGCGGGGAGAGCAGCGGCATGGGGTGGCGGGTGGGGGGAGATGTGAGAGCAGCTGGGACTGCAAGGGCAGGGATGGAGGTGGAATTGGAGGGCTCAGGGGGGCTAGGGGCTACAGCTGCCGTGGAGCCACATTCCAAAGAAGCAGAAGCAGCAGTAGCAGCAGTAGCAGCAGTAGCAGCGGTAGCAGCAGTGGCGGCAGTAGCAGCAGTGGCGGCAGTGGCAGCAGTGGCAGCAGTGGCAGCAACAGCTGCACTGTTAGAATCAACAGGCAAGAAGACGGAACTTGGATTGTGGGTGCTGCTCGTATCAGGGGAGCATGGCACAGCGTGCTGGTGGCTGCTGCTAGTGTGCGGCGAGAGTGGAGCAGAGTGGTGGGGAGAGGAGAGGCCCTTGGCTTGGGGCGGAGTGGAGAGAGACAAGGCAGGGAGGATTGAGGGCGAGGAGGCGGAGGCGAGTGAGCGAGTGTGAGTGCGGGGGTGGGAGGGCGTGTAGGAGGAGGCTTGAGAGCGAGAGGTGGAGGAGGAGCAGGAGGGGGAGGGAGAGGGCGAGGAGGACGAGGGGGAAGGCGAGCGAGTGGAGGATGCAACAGATGCAGAGAGGCGAGATGTAGGAGGTGAGGTGGTGGAAGGAGAGGGGGAGGAGTGGGCGGTGGAGGAGGAGGAAGTAGATGGGGAGGAGTGTGAAGAGGCAGCAGAGGCAGAGGCAGCAGAGGCAGAGGCAGATGGGGAAGCAGATGAGTGGGAGCAGGCAGCGGAGACAGAGCAGGGCCCCGAGGCAGATGAGGAGGAGGATGGGGCAGAGACGGAGGGCGAGGTGGAGGAGAAGGATGGGGAAGGGACGATGAGGGGAGCAGGGCTATGAAGACCCACTGGTGGGGACGTATAGGGAGGTGGGGATCCCAGGGCAGGGGAGTAAACAGGCAGCTCATCCCTGTTCCCAGAACCAGCACGACAGGAGCGAGCAGCAGCAGCAGCAGCGGCGGCAGCAGCAGCGGCAGGTTCATCTGCACTGACAGCACCGGGCCCATCCCCACTCGCAGGTGCAACGCTGGAGGGCTGTTGAGAGGAAGGCGTGGGAGTGACTCGGTGGGGCAGGTGAGGGGAGGCAAAGGAGACAGCAGCGAAGGAGTGAGCATGGGGGAGAGGGCGAGAGGGGGAAGGCTTGTGCTCCTGACTCCCCTGCATGGCGCTATTCCCGCCCTTACCCTCGCCCTCGCCCTCGCCGTTGTCCTGTGCTCGTGTGTGGTCAGCCCTGTCTGGCTCTTGGAAAACAGCAGGCAGGGACGCACTCCGCCGAAGCACCTCATCCCCTCCTCGCCGCCCACCATGCTTTTCTATCTCACTCCCCTGCTGCTGCTGCTGCTGCTGCTGCTGCTGCTGCTGCTGCTGCTGCTGCTGCTGCTGCCACTGCTGCTGCTGCTGCTGCTGCTCCCCATCCTCCCCTTGCTGCTGCTGCAGCACTGGCCCAACTCCCTCCTGCCTCAGCCATGCTTCCTCCCTATGCTTCCCTGACAAGCCACCCTCCCCATTGCCCTCCCCATGCGACCGTTCCTCTCTCGCACCATCGCCCTTCACTGAGTGTGGCAAAGCAGCACCAGCCGCCCAAGAACCACTGGCAGGAGCAGCATCAGCAGTGGTGGCTGAAGCTGGCGCCAAGGGCTCATCATTCGCAGCACTAGCCACACTGCGGGGCGCAGCCACGTCCCTCTCCCCTCCCACTGGGTTCCCCCCTGCAGCCGCCACAGCTGCTGCCAACGCTGCTGCAGAGGCCGCCCCTGCCGCCCCTCCCCCTGCCCCCATTCCTCCTGAACCCAAGCTGAATCGGCGCGGCCTGCTCGTGAAGCTGCTGCTGCTCACCATGCTGCTGCCCGCCCCATAGCCACTGGCAGCGGTCGACCCACCACTGATGGCACTGCTAGCGCGGCCATCACCACCACCACCTACACTGCTGCTGCCGCTGGTGCTGCTGGAGCTGGCGTGCGCGCTGGTGCTAGCGCTCTCGCCAGCTCTGGACGCCTGCTGCTTGGACTGCTGGAGCCTGCTGGAAGGTGACGACGAAGCAGCGGATGCAGCAGAACCAGACGCCGCTGACGCAGCCGCAGCAGCAGAGGTGGCTGGAGAGGCGGAGGGCGAGGTGAGCACGTGGTGCGGCTGCAGGCCCAGCCACTGCTGCAGCTGCATGCTGTCCGCTGCCAGGCGCTGCACGTCGCCCCTCTGCGCCCTCAGCTTCTGCTGCAGCACGGACAGGTCCTTGAGGGACTTGGACACGGAGTGCGACATGGAGCGACCCGACAGAGACGACGACGACGACGAGGTGGAGGGGGATGCTGCTGTTGCTGCGGTGGCGGTTGGTGCTAGCACAGGGGAGGATGAGGTGGGTGAGGTGGATGGGCGGTGTGGCGTGTGGAGGGCAGCTGACGGGCGATCAGATACCAAAGATGCAGATTCTCCCGTGTCCTCTCCACGCCCCTCCTCCTGCTCCTGCTGCTGCTTCGCCTCTTCCGGCTCTGCCTGCTGCACGTGGTCACGCTGCAGAGACCCGTCCGGCAGGTTCAACTCCCTCGCATTGGGCGGCTGCTGCTGCTCCGTTGCTCCAAGCCCCCTCGTCACCAGCCCTACACTCTCACCCCCTACCAGTAACCCTGCCCCCGCTCCCTCAGCAGCCCCAGCTGAGGGCCCCTCCTCCTCCTCCTCCTCCTCCTCGGCCTCATCGCTGCCATACTCCTCCTGGACTCCCTCCTCCCCCTCACCATGCACTCCAACTCCTTCCTCTTCCTCTTCCTCTTCCTCTTCCTCTTCCTCTTCCTCTTCCCCTTCCCCTTCCGCTTCCCATTCCTCTTCCTCTTCCTCTTCCTCTTCCTCTTCCTCGTCCGACCCCTCACTCCCATCGGTGGACCCCCAGTCATCAGCAACCCCATTCAGCAGCAAGCCCGCCTCATCTCTCTCACCACCCTCTGCCGCGTCCGCCTCTCCGTCCTCCTCCTCCACCTCCTCCACCTCCTCCACCTCCTCCACCTCCTCCCCACCGGTACCCGCCACCTCCCCTTCTCCACAACCCTTCCCTTCCTCAAGCGCGTCTCCCAGCTGCGCCTCTGCGTCGTCGTCCGCGCCTTCCTCCTCCAGCACTCGCACGTACTGCATCACGTCGAACTCCACCCCGTCCCCCACGTCCAACCACGCCATCGCTGCCCCTACACCCCCCCTTCCCTCCTCTCCTCTCCCTCTGTTCCCTGATTCCCCCTCTTCCTCCCTCACTTCACTCTCACGCCCCCCACCCGTGACTCCTTCCTCGCTGTGTCCTTCCTCCTCGGCCCAGTGATCCGAGTCATAAGTACGCCCCAACCCCTCTCTCCCTGCTCCTTCGCTCCATCTGCCCGACTCGTCATACTCGCCAGTCTCCCCTGCCTGTGCTTCGGACGTGCTAGCCCCAAGCGTCTCCCCCTCCCTTCCCGCTCCCACGTCCCCCTGCCGCAAATCGTCTTCCACACCACTATCACTCCACCCCTCGCGCCCTACTCCCTCCGCCCTACTCTCCCCAGATGGCGCAAGAAGTGAGGCGCGCAGCAGGCGCGCGGTCATCCACGACGAGGCGTCCGGGGGGGACTGGTGCCCCTGGTAGCGCAAGGAGTGAGAGTAGTTGGGGATGGTGTGAGGCCAAAGCGGTAAGAGGGGCGAAGACTGCATTTAACAAGGGCATAGATATGATGCGAACACGCCATGCCAGAGAAAACCGTCTGTAAGAGACAGAGCGGGGGAAGGAGACAGGGAGGGAGGGAGGGAGGGAGGGAGGGAGGGAGCAGGGGGGGAAGGGGGGAGCAGCATGGAGCGCCCACCTGCGCGTGCCATTCCGCCTGCACTTGCTCGTCCATGAGATTGCTCTCTCCGTCTCGCCTCCACGGCCCTGACGCCGCTGTCGCATCCGAGTACCTCAGCGCACACCCCTGCCATGCATCCTCGTGCCACTCCTTCCCCCATCCGCCGTCTCCCAGTGCTTCTCCGCGGTCCCCCTCCCCATTTTCGCCATCCGCGCATACGCGCTGCAGCAGAACTTCCGCCGCCCGCGCAGCTCCAGAGTCTCCGCCTTCCGTTCCGCCAGCTCCGTCGCTCCTCTCCCCCCTCTCCGCGTCATCGCGCGCAACCCCCTCACCCCCCACTTCCCGCACGTCCCTGCCCCTACAGGCACCATCTTCGCCTTCCGCCAGAGCACCCGCGGGTGAGGGCAACAGCCTGCGGGGGGGGGGGGGGGGGGGGGGGCGACGAGGGCAAAAAAGGGGAGAGATATGGGGAGCGAACGAGCCTGGAGTTCAGAGGCACATGGGGCACTTTTCAAGCCATGAAAGGGGTGTGCGGTGAGGGGGAGAGCCTGGGCGGCGGGCAGGAGCATCGGGTATCCGGCGGAACGGATCTGAGACACTACGATACCGCACGCGCCACTCACGGGCTCCTGGCAACCCCCTCATCCACAAGGGCTCTGACGCGCACCTAACAAGGTCTCTGACGTGATCCCGCGCACGCCTGTCGCCCAGGCCCGTCGTACCTGTGCAGGCGGTGCAGCGGGGGCGCGGGCGCCGCGTGCTGGTACGCGGCGACGATGACCAGCGGGCGGTCGGCGGACAGCAGCACGCGCTGCGCCGCCGGCACGTGCGCGCGCCAGCGGACGCCTGGAGCGCGCGAGCAGGAGGAGGGGGGACATGCGCGCAGCGGCAGGAGGGGTTAAGGTAGGATGAACATGGGTGGGCGAGTGAGCGAGAGTGGGAGATCAAACCAGGGCAAGACAATGGTGTGGTGGCACTCGAAAAACGAGTAACCACAACTCACAGAGGCAAGGTGGTCTGGCTTTGATCGATCTGCTCGATCGATTGGGCATGTCCAGCAGGCGAACCCCCTCTCTTTTTGTGCTTTGGCCGATTGTTACTCTCCTCAAAGTCGCTACTTCTCCTGCTGCGACGTTTACCTGGCGTGTACGCGAGCGCGAGCGGGTGGCTGTCCTTGAGAATGCGCTCCTCTATCCGCCCCACCACCGCCTCTATTCCCCGCGCGCGAGCCGCCACCTGCTCCCGCCGCGCCGCCACCTCCGCTAGGTCCGCAGCCAGACCCTCGAACACACGAGACGCATGGCTGCATGGTGCGGGGGGGAGAGTGGTAGAGACGGGATCGCGAGAGTGGATATAGCAACTTGATTGAGTCACGGGAACGAGAAGAACGAGAAGGAGGGGTGGGAGTTGGTGGGGGGGGAGAGGAGGAAGGGGAGGAGGAGAGAGGGGGGTGGGGGTGGGGGGAGGGGGGGGTGGGAGAGAAGGAGTGCGAGACCAAGCAGGGAAGAGTGTAGTAGGTCGGTGGTAGGTTGATATGAGGTGTTGAAGGGGGAGGGGGAAGCGGGGGAGGCTGTACTCGGAGAGGAGCGCGAGTTGCTTGACGAGGCCGACGAGGCACGCCATGGACACACCCTCCAGCATCCCCCGCGGGTCATCGCCGCTGGCTGCGCGGAGAACGCTCGGCGATGCCAAGCTCTCCTCCGCCGCCACGTGTCGACGCGTGAGCGGCATGGCGGCCGGACGGCTCCCTCTCGAGTAGAGCCGACTCAGAAGTCACTTCGGACGTAGCAGGAGGAGATGGCGGAGAGGAGGCAGCAACAGCCGGAGCGGCAGGCAGGGTAAATTCCGCCGGGCGAATGCAGAGAACCAGTGGACGGACCTCTTGCGGAAACTGGTGCGTCCTGGGTGTCACCAGGCCACAAGCTAGGAGCTACGATCTACGAGCTTGTGCAGCTAGTGCTAGAGTATGGGTAAGAGAGATCACCCTAAACGCAATTTAGACTAGGTTCCTGTCTACCGGCGAGATCATGGAAAGTGCAATTCGCAGGGCGATCGCATCCTACGGAGGGTGATCTCGTCATAGTGTGATGACTGAACGACAGTTCGCGGCAGCCCAAATGCATGGGAAAGGCGACGTGAACCAGCGAGAGTCTTTCTAGAGCGGGCCAGCCAACAGAGTGGGACTATGGGGATCATGCAGGAGTGATGGCAATGGCGTGGGCGGGATGATCCCTAGTGCAGGCCGCATGGAGAGCAGAGGCCGGGTGCACACCACATGGCCGACGCGTCGAGGTCTCACGGGCAATGTCGACACGAGTCGTGTCGATTGCTACCATGGCTCCATGAAAAGTGCTGGCCTTCCTTTACTCAACGGCGTCGTTCAACGCAGAGTATTCCTAGAGGACAGCGTTAACAGTTGCAGGCAGGCACGCGAAAAGCCCAGTCCATCACCAGCAGCTTAGTAACGCAGGCATGGTCAGCAACTTGGTTTGGAGGACGGCGTCTGTGGGTTCGAGAGCAAGCTATGCTAATCATGGGTGGTTGCTTTGGGTGCATGATGTTGGTCGCAGGGAATGCTGGCTTTCTGGGGGGCGGACCAACGAAGAAGCACACAGCCACGAGCGCATCGACTGGGCATAGGCACTGCGCAGAGGAATGCCGCAGAAACAGAGAGGAATGGGCGAGCAGAGGCGAGAGCGGGCTGGGGAGGGTGCCAAGGAGCATGGTGGTACAGTACAGTACAGCAGCGGTCAGGCATGTTTGCGGATGGGGGGAAATGCGCGGGTTCCTCTCCGCCACTGAAGGCCCTCTTGGTTGGGCCAAACGGGGAACGAGCCCCCCCCAATCGAGACGACACCTCCTTGCCAGCCTGCCCAACGTATGCCCTGCTGGTCCGTGCCGCTGACGATGGCCTAGGGCTTTTCGCCACACCGCCTGCCGTGGAGCATCCCAGTGTCGCTCGCAAGCTTTTCCTCCGACTTCGCCTGGGCTGCTGTGTTGGTCAGCTCAGCTCGCCACCAATCCACAAGCTTGACTGACACTGTCGCACCCTGTCACTTGGCGGAACACCGAACCGCCTAAGAGATTCCCGCGTTCATGATGCCCTGCCCCACGCTATGACTGCTCGTCTGTTGGCGAATGCCGTCACAACAAATAATTGGCTTGCCACAGAATACCACAGCGAAGCCACAGGAAACCTCATTTTTTTATTGCGTGTACCGCGCATACCGTATGTTGATTATGTTTTGCACGTTTACGCCTTTGTTGTTTGAAGTTGCAACAAGCTGGACTGTGCATCATGCCTAGGAGGATATGTCATTATGGGCAGGAACCAGGCCATGTGAACAAAATACGGAATACTGTACATGTCATGCTGAACCAATTAATCAGCAACCATTTAAAAACTGCATGCCAATGGCATTTCTAATTGTAAGAGGGTGCTGCATGAGTGCGCCCATGCACCTTCACCCTCCACAAGGAAATAGGGAATCACAATCATGTGAAGGTGCTACCAGAAGCACCCGGCATCGCCTCTGCCACTTGGAACTCATGCACCCAATCAGTTCGCATCGCAATGTATGCCTGGCCCAGGTCTCGACCACCCAAAAATTAGGCCAATTAGTGTGAATTTTGATCACAGGAGCTGATGGCCTGAATCATCTCTGAGCACATCAGTCAGCCGAAAATGGGAAAGGAAAATAGAGAAAGGGATGGGGGAAAGGGTGGGGAAGAATATGAGCATCAAAGGCGGACACAACACAACAACATATCAGCTCTGCCAGAAGGAACGAGCGCTTGTTCAGGGAGACGAGCCAACACACATGGCACCATCAAGAACCCCTTACCCGTCCACCACGTGGTTGGCCTGCTCCACGTGCCCCTCCTGCTGCCCCATAGCCGAACTTGGGCTTCTTCTCAGCTGGTTTAAGGATCTGGAAGGAGCACATGAGGCTCTCGTCCACGCTCATCATGGCGCCCGCATTGTCAAACTCCCCACAGTAGTTGGGCGCGGAGAACACCGTGACGAGCTGGCGCTTGGCAAAGAACTCGTAGCCGTCTTCCACCACCTGCCGCACAAGTGGCATGGAATTATACATGGGAGGAATTACACCGATCAGGTGCATACTCTCAACGATGTAACCACGCACTGAGAACGTAGCACCAAAAACGGAATTAGAAGGAGAGAGTGCACTCAGCAATACACACGCAGAAAAGGTGGGAGAGATGGCAGTTTCAGCCATGTCAACAAGCAATGGGGACGCACGCACAAGAGCATAGGACCGGAACGGAGTCGAGGAACAGGGAGAACCAATGAGATGCACAGAGAGCCAAGCGGGAGAGGTGTACCTGATGCGCGCGGCACACGAGGTCCAGGTCGTGCTGGTCAAGGAAGTCAGTGACGGCATCCGCGCCAAACGTGTACGACACGCCCCGGTCGTTGTCCCCCCACCCCTGGATGTCCTTGTCAGGGTCAGCCCAGAGCAGGTCGCACAGCAGACCGGCGTCGGGGACATCAGTGGGGCGGCCGATCTTCTTGATCTGGTCCAGCGACCGCAGGTCGGGCGAGAGGCCGCCGTGCATGCAGAGAATCTTCTCGTCTATCAACGCAGCGACTGGCAGGCAGTTGAAGCACTCGGTGAAGGTCTTCCATAGCCGAATGTTGTACCTAGAAGCAGCAAACCGAGCAACGAACACTACAGAACTAAATCAGCACATGGGAAAAGGGTGAGAGGGGAAAAGGTTACAACTCCCAATTGCACGCAGTAGCTGGATTGGACTGAGCGCCATGGCCGGGGAATGCAACCCAAGCCTCCACAATGAAATACCTGCGCTTGCACTCATCGTAGAAGCCGTAGATGCGGTTAATGGAGGCGCATTCATGGTTGCCTCGCAGCAGAAAGAAGTTCTCCGGGTACTTGATCTTGTACGCCAACAGCAGGCAGATCGTCTCCAGGCTCTGCTTGCCTCGATCCACGTAGTCTCCTAGGAACAAGTAGTTGGCTTCGGGGGGGAAACCGCCGTACTCAAAGAGGCGAAGGAGGTCCGAGTACTGGCCGTGAATGTCGCCTGAGGAAGGGCAACGGAGGAGAGGCGACCAGGAAACTGAGAGGAATCCTACCCGAAGCGCAAACACAGGTCTACTTTGGGATTTAAACACGACAGACCCGTAGGAAGACTGCCCAGAATGCATACGAAAGAAAACTCGAATAAAGGGTTACCCTTTCCATAGCACTAACGTCCTAGGCGCGCAAGACGAAGCAGCATTGTGGGCAAGGAAGAGCGAAAGGGTGGGAATCTACCGCATATTTTGATGGGGGCTTCTAGCTCCAGGAGGTTAGGCTGCTGCAGAAAGACGTCTCTCGCGGTGGTGCAGAGATTGCGAATCTCTGCTTCCGTCAGTTGCACGAGCTTCCCTGGTCGTCCATTCCGCACGTCCAGCAGCCGCGCGATCAAATCATCCAGAGTCGCTTCGTCCATGGGCAACAGCCACGGCAATGCGACTTCAGACTCAATCTATCGAAACAGCCACTCCCCCCTTGGCTGTCACTGCGGCTGAAATAATAAAGCCTAAGTCTAAGACCTCCTTTTCGCGTCACCGCAAGCAGGCCATTTCGCGAACGGCAGCCATATGCTGTCAGGGAAGGGAGGGTTGAAGGTGCAGGAGGAGCTGGGCGAGAAAGAGAGCGGTGAGAGGTACGGTAAAAAAAAACCCTGATTCAAACCCTCCCTGATTGTGTACCCCCACCCTCAAATTCGCCGATAGCAACAAGCACCCTCATAGCGAAACTCTGAACGAGTTTACGTTTAGCATGGAAACACTTGGCTAAAAGAAACTGAGAAAATCGAATTAATTTACCAAAATAGCACCCACACAATTGTGCACAATAAGCCTCAAAGTATGAACCTCCCTACACCAACCTACGCTACACATCCTGGTCCAAGCAATGCACATTGCACATTTCAGAGCCATCAATGCCCATGCAGATGGTTCTGCTACAAGAAGCAAGAGGGCCGCACAACCATGTCCATCCCTTGTGTACCCTGCTAAACCCATCAGAACCATGTGTGGAAGCAGTGATCCATCCCTTGTGCAGACCCGTACACCCGCAGACCTGCACTCCCGCTCTCCCGCTGTCCCGCTCTTCCGCTGTCCCGCTCTCCCGCTGACCCGCAAACTCCTTCACCCGCTCACCCATTCACGCGCTCGCCCGCTCTCTCGCTCTCCCGCTCTGCTCTCCCGCTCTCCCGCTCTCCCACTCACCCGCTCTCCCGCTCACCCCTTCACCCGCTCTCCCGCTCTCCCTATCACCCGCTCTCCCACTCTCCCACTCTCCCACCCTCTCTCACTCTCCCACTCTCCCGTTCACCCATATCAGAATTAGAGAAGTGAATAATGATAGAGTGAGAGTACACACAGATATACCTAAGTGTTGTACCCTCTAAGAGGCGACCCTATACAGTCTATACAAACATGACAAATACACATGTTTGCCACACCCCCTAGACTGCATAGGGGAATGTCCTAAACAAGCAGCTCAGGGCGGCACTACTAGTCCAACCTCTGAGACAAGGGTCTGAGAGACCAGTCAGAAGGAGTACAGACAAGGCAAGAACAAGAGCAGGGCGGCACTACAAGTCCAGCCACTGGGAGAGGACACAAGTCCAGTCTGAGTATACGTATAAAGGACAGTACAAAGTCAAGGTCCTAGCAAGTGAGAGGCTACAGGAACTAGACCAAGCTGTACACAGTGCCGCTGATGATCTTTAGGCGCAAGCGCCTTCGTAAAGATATCAGCCGTGTTGGCACCTGAGGCCAAGTGTACTACGCGAGCCTGACGTCGCTGCTGTAGCTCACGCAGGAGGAAGTACCGCAGCTGAATGTGCTTTGCTCTGCCCTCGAGTCGAGGCTCCTGACACAGGAGGATCATGGCCCTGTTGTCAGCGAACAGGACCGGGGCAGAGCTAGGCCGCTCACCTAAGTCAGTGAGCAAGAAGGTCAGCCAGCGGAGCTCCTGTGCCGCCATGGCACCAGCGTAGATCTCAGCCTCACAGCTGGACTGGGCAACAGACGAGGAGCGGGTAGCTCTCCACGAGACGGCACCTGAGCCAAGGCTGAAGCAGTAGCCCTGGGTAGACCTGAGTGTCTCGGCGTCGTCTGCCCACGAAGCGTCTGTGTGTCCAGTAAGGACCACTGGCCTGCGTCCTCCTAGCACTAACCCCATGCCCGATATACTAGCAAGATAACGCAAAACCCTCTTAGCGGCAGACCAGTGCTGCGGTCGGTGTCTGCCTGTGGCCACAAAGCGAGCCAGGATGCTGAGAGGGTATGCGAGATCTGGGCGAGTGCAAGTCATCAGGTACATGAGGCAACCCACCAGCTCTGCGTAGGGGCCGCTGGGCTCTACCAACTCCTCAGAGACTGGAGCGGAGAGTCTGTGGTCTACAGGCAGAGGGGTGGGCTGTGCAGAGGAGAACTGAAGGCTGAACCTCTGAAGGACCTGGCGCACCAAGTGTGACTGAGTCAGGGTGATGGTGCGCGCAGCTCTGTCTCTGGAGATCTGCAAGCCAAGGTAACGGCGCAGTTCTCCAAGGTCAGTGCACGTGTGTCTCTTCAGCAGCTCTGCCTTCACGGAGGCCAGTGCGTCCCTGTCTGCTGTGGCAAAGACCAGGTCGTCGACGTAAACAAGGATGTAGAACGGAGTCTGGCCAGCACGAACGAAGAGTGAAGGGTCTGCGGAAGACGGAAAGAACTGCAGGTCAGCAAGCGTAGCACGGAGAGTGTCGTGCCACTCACGGGGAGCCTGGCGCAGGCCGTAGACGGGGCGCCGCAGGAGCCACTGGGTCCCAGGAGGGAAGGTGCCAGTAAAGCCCTGAGGACGACGCAAGTAGACCTGCTCGTGTAGGCTGCCCTGAAAGAAGGCAGTGGAGAAGTCGAGGGAGTGGAGCTCGTAGTCACGCTGAACAGCTAGGTGTAACAGAACCCGAAGAGTAGTCATCTTCGGGGTCGGAGCGAAGGTCTGGAAGAAGTCCACCCCCTCACGCTGACTGAAGCCTCTTGCCACATAGCGCGCCTTGAAGACAGGCGGCTCTCCTGGAGGGCGCTTCACCTTGAAGAGCCAGCGGCCATCGACTACGTTCACCCCAGGTGGGGGAACTGCGTCGACGAAGGTGCCGGTGGATCTCCAAGATGCCATCTCCTGCTCCATGGCAGCTATCCACTACGAGGCCCAGGGTCCCGAAGTCGCCTCAGCGTAAGTGCGAGGGGTCGGGATGTCGAAAGCGTCTGGGTCACCCTCAGGGACTAGCAGCATGGAACAGAGATGAGGAGCAGCCTCGGACAGGAAAGCAAGCTCGAACTGGCGGTCCTCCAGGACGTCACTGCCAAGGGCAGGAGCACCCCCGACAGACGGAGGACAGGCAGGGTCAGAGACCAGAGCGGAGGCGTAGTCAAGGCGGCGGGTAGAGGCGAAGTCAGCGACAGCAGCGACAAGAGCGTCAAGGCACGAGGCCGGAACAGACGGGTCGGTAACGAGAGAGGCAAGGACCCGAGGAACAAGGGGACGAGCGGCACGAAGGTAGTCAGACAGCGGGGGGGGGTGCAACAACAAGGGAGGACGGAGGAGGCGACGGCAGAAGGGGAGGACAAGACGCGTGGGAACGAAGCAACATAGGGTGGGAGCGCAAGACAGGCGAGGCAGGACGAGCACGGGAGGGACGGTAAGACCAGACGTGCGACGGAGGAGTCGGGTCAGGAGACAAAGGAGGGGACACAGGAGGGGAACGAGGGGGGAGACGGGCCGGGGACGAGTCCGGCGGAGGGAAGACAGGGCCGTAGACAGGAAGAGGAGGAGACGGCCGGGGAGGAACCGACGCAGGGTCGGGGGACGGAAGGCCGAGCAGGCGAAGGGCTGACACCGGCGGGGACTGCTGCTGCGGCGGCACAACGGCGACACCTGTACAGCAAGCTGCTCCTTGGCTACCACCGGCACTCTCCACACCAGCACCCCCAGAGGGACCACCCCCAGGGCTACCGGAACGAGCACCCCCAGAGTCAGCGAACGGGTGCTGCGACGGCGGCGGCGGCGGCGGCAGCGACAACGACGGCTGCAGCGGCGGCAGAGGCGGTGGAGGGGGGGACTGGGGAGGGGACGCCAGGGGAGGGGCGGCCGGCGAGAACTGAACAGGAGGGCCACCAGAGTCAGAAGACTCCTCAACCGGGTCCACCGACGGAAGGGGGGTGACGTGGGACACACCAGAGGGGGCGGGACGGGGAGGAGGAGGAGGAGGGGCAGGGACGACCGGGGAAGGAGTGACCAGGAACAGGGGGGGGGTAACCGGGGGACCACGGTGGGGGAAGCGACGGTAGTAGGAGACGGACTCGTCAAAGGTGACGTCACGAGAGTGAAAGAAGCGGTGAGACGGCGGGTGGTAAAAGTGCCAGTCGGACGCGTCAAGGGGAAAACCGAGGAAGACGCAGGGAAGGGTGCGGGCAGTGAGCTTGTCCATGCCGGAGGCACGGACGTGAGCAAGGCAGCCCCAGACGTGGAACGCAGACGCGTCACCAGGAGACCCAGCCCAAAGACGGGTCGGCGAAACCTGCGGCTGCTGAGGGTGCGGCCACAAGTTAAGCTGGTGAGAAGCGTAGCGCACAGCAAACGGCCACAGAAAATGGGGTGCACCGGCATGGATCATGGAGGTGCGAGCCATCTCCATGACCAAACCGATGCGTTGCTCAGCGACCCCATTCTGCTGTGGGGAGTCCGGTAGGGTGAACGTCTGGGTGATGCCCTCCGCACGACAAAAGCGACCAAGGACACCTGAGGCAAACTCGCCACCACGGTCTGAGTGAAGACGCAAGACAGGGAGACCGCGGTGGACACGCGCAGAGACAAGCCAGGGGATGAGAGCGTCATGCACGTCGGCCTTGCGCTCCAGGGGAAAGACTGTGGTGTAACGAGTGAAGTCGTCGACAAGCACAAGGAAGTAGCGCTCTCGACGCGGCCCAGGGACGGGGGCGGGGCCCCAGACGTCCAGGTGCAGGGTCTGCAGCGGCGCGGCGGTAGGGGGAAACGAGGAGGAGTGAGGGGCACGGCGAAGCCGACCCTCGACACAAGGCGTGCAAGGTGGGGCTGGGGAGGAGGGAAACGCGGGGAGGGAACCTGGGAGACCAAGGACAAGACCGTGCTGGGACATGTGACGCAGACGCGGGAGTGCAGGGTGACCTAGGCGGTGGTGCCAAAGGAGGGTCGGGTGAGTGAGGGACCGACAGGAGCAGGCAGCAGCAACCTGGGTGAGCGCTCCAGCCGGGGGGGTCACGGTGTCCAGAGTGAACAGGCCGGACATCGGGTCCCAGGGGAACGTGGACAGGGGGGCACCAGTGGCGGTCTCGGTACAGACAGCATACCGCTCGTGACCAGGGAACGTAGTGGTGACGCCAAGGTCCTGGAGGCAGCCGACACCAACTAGGTTCCTGGAGAACGAGGGGATATGCACACCTGTGAGAGTGCCCGAAGGAACCGCCGGACAAGGAAGGGTGGTGGAACTGCGGGCGACTACCGGACCGCCGGAGGGGTCAGCAAGAGAAACGGCAGCTGGAACAGGAAGCGGCGTCAGGGTGGTGGAGTCGCGGAAGAAACACCGAGAAGCGCCAGAGTCCAAGGTGAAGGAAAGCGAAGCAGAGGCGTCTGGCGACGGAACGACGGCGGAAGCACCAAGACTACACAAAGCAGGGGATCCTACGCCTGACGCAGCAGGGGAGGCTAAGCTAGGCACGCCTACACTAGGCAACAGTGAGTAATAAGCGGGAAGCACACGAGAGTCTTCAGCATACATCACATGCTGAGCAGAAACAATGGCATCTATGTTCATATAAAAAATCTGAATCTTACGACTAAGCAAACTGTGCCAGTCCGGGAGGTCTGGCGACGGGCCGAAGCGCTGACGAAAGAGGTCGTCCAGTTGACGAAAACAGCGGGGAGTGGAGTGACCGATCTTACCGCAAACGAAGCCGCGGCGAGGACCGGTTTGGATCTGGTACTGACAACGCCCGCCGCCAGAGCCACCACTCGGCACACCACCACGCGCCCGGCCACCGCCAGCGCCGGGCCACCCGGGCGGGAGGACACTCGTCTGCCGCGTCTGCGACGGCTGCTGCGAAGGCTGCGACGGCGGCGGCTGCTGCGGGAGCTGCAACTGCAGGGGCGGCGGCTCAGCTGGACTGGGCAGGGTCCCCGCGTCCGCTCCAGCACCAGACGACCCGACACCACCACTACCCCCTCCCGCACCCCCGCCGCCGCCGCCGCGGCGCCCAGCCTTGGGGCGGCGGCCCTTCCCCGAACGAAACTGCGCTGCAGCAGCAGTCTCAGCCACTGCGGCAGAGCCGTCGGAGAAGGTACACTAGGCGGGGGCACAACCCTGAAAGATAGGGACCGGCACGACACCGCTCGCCTGGGCAATGGAGCGGTGACGGGTCTCTATCACAGTCAGGGTGTCTACAAAGTCAGTGAGGGTGAGGTCAGCGGGGTGAATGCTAAGGAAGCGGTCGCGGGCGACAGCAAGGCGGTCAGGGAGGCGGGTGGCAAGCAGGTAGAGGGTAGAGGTAATGGGCGGCTGGTGGGCTCTAAGCTGTGCATCAGTGCAGGCTGCGCGCCAGGTCTCATCTATCGAGCGCAGGTGGGCAGCGAGGTCAGAGACAGTGGGGAAAGATGCAAGGTCAGGAAAGAGCATCGGGAGGATCAGGCGACCCACCGAGGCAGCCGGAGGGGTGGAATAGCGCTGGATGACAGCATCTAAGTATGCCTGAGCAGTAGCGAGAGACCTAAAGCGAGGGCGCTCGGACGGGGGAAGGGCGTTGCTAATGGCAAGCTGGGCGACAGCAGCCAGACAGAGCGCGCACGGGCAGTGGCAGCAGTGGACTCACGCTCATCGGGTGTGGAGTCAGCGGGCAGAATAGCAGGGGGGTCTGGGCAGGGGAACGTACCGTCAAGGTGTGCGGAAAGCGGTTCACCATCCTGCCGCTGGCCAGTGAGTTGGCGACGGAGGTCGGCAAGCCACGCCTCGAACTCCAGAGGCTGGCCTTCAACGTCGAAGCGAAGCTCCGCCGCCATCAGGAACAGTGCAGTGCGGTGCAGGGCAGTGCAGCAAGGTGGAGTGCGGTGCCGTGCGGTACAGTGCGGTGCAGTGCGATGCAGTGCGGTGTAGGGCGGTGCAGTGCGGTGCCAGGCAGTACAGGGTGGTGCGGGGCAGTACGGTGCAAGGTAGTGCAGGGCGGGGGGGGGGGGGGGGGGGAAGAACCGTACCAGTGAGGAGGACCAGGGCCGGGGCAGGGACGAGCGCAGGGGCCGGGCCTGTGCAACGGGGCCGGGCGGGTGCGACGGGGCCGGGCGGGCGCGACGGGGCCGGGCTGGTGCGACGGGGCCGGGCGGGTGCGACAGGGCCGGGTGGGTGCGACGGGGCCGGGCGGGCGCGACGGGGCCGGGCTGGTGCGACGGGGCCGGGCGGGTGCATCGGGGCCGGGCTGGTGCGACCGGGCCGGGCGGTTCGACGGGGCCGGGCCGGTGCGACGGGGCCGGGCGAGCAGGACGGTGGCCCAGGAGGGGCGCACCGGGGCTGGGCTGGCGCGACGGGGCCGGACAGGTGCGACGGGGCTGGGCGGCTGTGACGAGGCCGGGCAGGGGGCGACGGGGCCTGGCGGGTGCGACGGGGCCGGGCTGGTGCGACGGGGCCGGGCGGGTGCGACGAGGCCTGAAGGCGTGACGGGACCCAGGAGGGGGCTCGACGCGGCCCAGGAGGGGCGCTACGGGGCCCAGGAGGGGCACGACGAGGCCCAGGAGGGGCGCTACGGGGCCTAGGAGGGGCGCGACGGGGCCCAGGAGGGGCGCTACGGAGCCCAGGAGGGGCGCGACGGGGCCTGGGAGGGGCGCGACGGGGCCCAAGAGGGGCGCTACAGGGCCCAGGAAGGGCGCGACGGGGCCCAGGAGGGGCGCTACGGGGCCCAAGAGGGGCGCGACGGGGCCCAGGAGGGGCGCTACGAGGCCCAGGAGGGGCGCGACGAGGCCCAGGAGGGGCGCGACGAGGTCTAGGAGGGGCGCGACGGGACCCAGGAGGGGCGTTACGGAGCCCAAGAGGGGCGCGACGGGGGCTGGGAGGGGCGCGACGGGGCCCAGGAGGGGCGCTAGTGGGCCCAGGAAGGGCGTGACGGGGCCCAGGAGGGGCGCTACGGGGCCTAGGAGGGGCGCGACGGGGCCTGGGAGGGGCGCGACGGGGCCCAGGAAGGGCGCGACGGGGCCCAGGAAGGGCGCGACGGGGCCCAGGAAGGGCGCGACGGGGCCCAGGAGGGGCGCTACGGGGCCCAGGAAGGGGCGCGACGGGGCTAGGGGCGTCGCGACGGGGCTAGGGGCACGACGGGGCTAGGGGGGCGAGCGGAAGCGGTAGGTGGGGGGGGATCCTAACCTACGCGTGATACCATATCAGAATTAAAGAACTGAATAATGATAGAGTGAGAATACACACAGATATACTTAAGTGTTGTACCCTCTAAGAGGCGAGTCAGGCGACCCTATACAGTCCATACAAACATGACAAATACACATGTTTGACAACCCACTCCCCCGCTCTCCCGCTCACCCCTTCACCAGCTAACCCCTTCACCTGCCAACCCCTTCACCTGCCAACCCCTTCACCTGCCAACCCCTTCACCTGCCAACCCCTTCACCTGCCAACCCCTTCACCCGCTCTCCCGCTCTCCCACTCTCCCGCTCGCCCGCTCTCCCCTTCACCCGCCCAACCCTTCACCCGCCAAACCCTTCACCCGCTCACCCGCCAACCCACCCACCCGCCCTCCTGCTCACCTGCTCTCCCGCTCTCCCGCTAACCCGCTATCCCCCTCCCACTCTCCCGCTCTCCCGCTTTCCCGCTCGCCCGCTCTCCCGCTTGCCCGCTCTCCCGCTCTCCCGCTTGCCCGCTCTCCCGCTCTACTCTCCCGCTCATCCACTCACCCGCTCATCCACTCACCCGCTCACCCCTTCAGCCGCTCACCCGCCCACCCGCCCTCCCACTCTCCCGCTCTCCCGCTCACCAGCTCTCCCGCTCTCCCACCCTCCCACTCTCCCACTCTCCCGCTAACCCCTTCACCCGCTAACCCGCCGACCCGCCGACCCGCCCTCCCGCTCTCCCGCTCTCCCGCTCGCCGCTCTTCCGCTCTCCCGCTCACCCGCCCACCCGCTCACCCGCTCTCCCGCTCACCCGCTCTCCTGCTCATCCACTCACCCGCTCACCCGCTCACCCCTTCACCCCTTCACCAGCTAACCACTTAACCCGCCAACCTCTTAACCCGCTCTCCCGCAAACCCCTTCACCCGCTAACACCCTCACCCGCTAACACCCTCACCCGCTAACACCCTCACCCGCTAACACCCTCACCCGCTAACACCCTCACTCGCTAACACCCTCACTCGCTAATCCCTTCACCCGCCAATCCCTTCACCCGCCAATCCCTTCACCCGCCAATCTCTTAACCCGCTCTCCCGCTAACCCCTTTGCCCGCTAACCCCTTTGCCCGCTAACACCCTCACTCGCTAATCCCTTTGCCCGCTCACCCCTTTGCCCGCTCACCCCTTTGCCCGCTCACCCCTTTGCCCGCTCACCCCTTTGCCCGCTCACCCCTTTGCCCGCTCACCCCTTTGCCCGCTCACCCCTTTGCCCGCTCACCCCTTTGCCCGCTCACCCCTTTGCCCGCTCACCCCTTTGCCCGCTCACCCCTTTGCCCGCTCACCCCTTTGCCCGCTCACCCCTTTGCCCGCTCACCCCTTCCCCCGCTCACCCCTTCCCCCGCTCACCCCTTCCCCCGCTCACCCCTTCCCCCGCTCACCCCTTCACCCGCTCACCCCTTCACCCGCTCACCCCTTCACCCGCTCACCCCTTCACCCGCTCACCCCTTCACCCGCACACCCCTTCACCCGCACACCCCTTCACCCGCACACCCCTTCACCCGCTCACCCCTTCACCCGCTCAGCCCTTCACCCGCTCACCCCTTCACCCGCTCACCCCTTCACCCGCTCAGCCCTTCACCCGCTCACCCCTTCACCCGCTCAGCCCTTCACCCGCTCACCCCTTCACCCGCTCAGCCCTTCACCCGCTCAGCCTTAAACCCGAAACCCTAAACCCTGAACCCGCCCTCCCGCCCTCCCGCGCTCCCTCGCTCCCGCGTTCCCGCGCTCTTACCCTCCCGCCCGCCGCCGTCGCCGCTGCAGCCACCGCCAGCACCAGCACCAGCACCACCCTGCACGACCACCATCACTTCTCACCACCACGCCTCCCTTCAACCACCACCACCACCACCACACCCACCTCCCTCGCCCACCGCTTCTTCAACCGACAGCAGCATGAGAGGCATTGTGCACAGACCCCTTAGAAGCAGCACCGGCAGTACCCATTGCACTGAGGCGCCAAGTGAGGTAGGATTCAAGTACACGGTAAGCCCAAGATCCAATTACCCCTCACCGGCGTGGCAAGAGCTGGCACGAGACAGAACCATTCGGCCGCAATGGTCTGCCATGGGCCCATTATGCATTAACGCGCGGGTATTGCGATTGGACACAGAGTGCTTGACACATGTACTTGCACTGCCTCACCCAACCCCCATTGTGTCTAGTACTGAAGGTGCCGCCCCCAGAAGCAAGCACCGCTTGCCATCCCCCAACCTGCCCCACCCAATTGCATCCCCACCTTCAGCTTACCTCACTTACCACCACCATGTAGAGCAAAGGGATGGGAAGCTGCTGGGAAAGGGAGGGGGGTGGGGGGTGAGAGACTCTCCTCTGTTCCCTTCTCTAGCGCACCAAGGGGTGGGAAGGTGGTGAGGAGAAAGAGGAGGGGGGAGTGAGAAAATCTCCTCTGCTCCTCAACTTGCTCCAGTGCTCCAAGGGGAAGCTGTTGAGGGAGGCAGGGAGGAGAAGAGGAGGGGAATGTGGCCACCATATACCATACCTGTACCAATACCATACCATACCTGTACCAATACCATACCATACCTGTACCAATACCATACCGTACCTGTACCTCGCGCACACCTAACGCCCTAGCCTGCCCTCTAACTGCCCTCGCCTATGCTGCTGCCCTGCCGTCCTGTCTCTGCTCCCACCGCTGCTGCTGATGCTGTGGCCGCTGCTGCTGCACCACTGCTGCTCAGCTACATGCTCTGCTGCAGTCTTGCTTACTGCTGCCAAGTGACCTGCAAGGCGGGGGAAGGGGAGGAGGGAGGAGGAGAAGAGAAAGTGAGTGGAGGAAGGGAGCGCCAACAAAGACAACGCCAGAGAGTGAACGAGCAGGAAATGCAGCACAAGGAAAGGGCCTCACCTATAAGAGCCGAGCCGAGCCCAGATACTCTCCCTTGCAGCAGAATGCATTCCTGCTTCTGCTGCTGCTGCAGCTGCTCCGCTCTCAGCTCCAGGCTCCGGTGCAGACTTGCCTTGCTGCTGCCAAGTGACCTGCCACAAGGGAGGGGAGGAGGGGGTTGGTGAGGAAGAAAGAGGGAGAGGGAAGTGAGTACAGGGAAGGGCGTGGTAACTTAAGATGAATCAGAAAGTGGACGAACAGGCATAGCAGCAGGGAGGAAAGGGGCTCACCTTGAACAGCCGAGCCCACCCCAGATACTCTCCCTTGCAGCAGCACTGCTACCGTCCCTCCACTCCACCCCAGCAGGACGGCAACTGGAAGGGAGAAGACGGGGAAGGAGGGAAGGGAGGCTCGGAATGAAGTGCCAGGGACAACAACAGAGGAAATCCAATCAAGCCAAAAGCGGACATGTTAAGAGCCAAGGAGACAGCATGAGCAGAAACAGGTCAGGCAAGTGTAGAGAAAGGGCTTACCTTCAAGGGCGACCACCACCCCCAGATACTCTCCCTCATGGCAGCCCTCCTCCCAGCCCTCCCGAGTGCGTCCCTGTACGGCCACAGGGGAGGGGCGTTGGGGAATGTCCGTGTTGACCCCCCCCCCCCCCCTCCCCAGCACCTGCAATGCACACACACGGCAGTGGTCAGTGTATATGGCAAGGCAGAAAGCTCTAGCCACGGACTGAAAACTGACAAGGCTGCAAGAATAAGGGAAAGGCCACTGGTGGAGCCACGGCCACATGCCACAGACCCCAAAGGGTATACCTGCACCTGAGGGCGGCTGAACCTGAGGGGGACACCTGGACCTGAGGGGTTACCTGAGGTGGGGAGGTCTGTCGTATGTGAGCCAGAACCAACCAGTGGCACGGTTTCAAAGAAAAAGGTGCGAATGCGCATGCGAAAAACAAAATATTAGACATGATGCGGCATGCACGGGTAAGGGCAGGGAACAGCCACTTAGCTCATGAGTCATGGCGTGACGTGAGTGCGAGCAGCAGGCAGCTGAAGCGCCAGCAGGTGACTCCCTTCCACAGCAGCTCTCCTCCCAGCTCCCCCGAGTGCGCCCCTGCACGGCCACAGGGGAGGGGCGTGAGGGAGTGTCGGTGTTGACCCCCCGCCCCTCCTCAGCACCTGCAATGCACACACACGGCAATGGTCAGTGTGCATGGCATGGCAGCAAGCTCTAGCCACCGACCCCAAGCCAAGGCTGCCAAGGCTGCCAAGGCTGGAAGAACAAGGGAGGGGCCACTAGTGGAGCCACGGCCACAAGCCACAGACCCTAAGGGAACCTGCACCTGATGGGGGCTGATCCTGAGAGGGGTACCTGCACCTGAGGGGGTTACCTGAAGTAGGGAGGTCTGTAGCATGTGACTTAGGCCCAACAGTGGCATCGTTTTGAGGGGAAGGGTGTGAAAGAACATGCAAAGCGAAACGGGCAACAGCGACACTGCAAGGCTGGGTCCAGGGAGTGAGGAGCACTCACTGGGTCGGATTGCTGCAGATGAGGGCTGGCAGGAGCGGATGGATGGGGCAGCGGGCATGACGTCCCAGGCGCACAGCGGACTCAAGGCCACAGCAGCGCTGCCACTTGCGCTCCTGCAAAGGGGGGAGGGGAGGGGGGGAGTGGAGGGGTGCAAGTGAGTGGGACAGAAATGCGAGAGTGGAAGGGGATGGCTGTACGCGTGGCGAGATGGAGAACGAGCGGAAGGAGGGCCACCGGTGGAGGCACAGCTGCAAGCCACAGATCCAAGCGAAGATATACCTGCAGTGAGGGCTGTACCTGAAGGCTTAACCTGGGGGGGGCTTTACCGACAGTAAGGGGGATCTGTGGGTTGTAGACTGTACTTCCACCAGCGGCAACATTTGGTGAGGAAAGGAAATGATGGTGAGAACCCAAGGCGAGACGAGGCGTGCAAGGGTGGGCGAATGGAGGAACGACCACTTAGCTGATGCTGCGAGTGCGTCAAGGCGAAGCAGCGTGAGGCGCTTCATTCATGCTGCCGCCAGGTGATTGAGGCACGAGGACGCTGAAGCACCCCCAGCTGCTTGCTTGCTGCTCCGCCTCCGTCTCCCACTTCTCCTTGCAATCAGAGGCCGCGTGACCTGCAAAGGGGACGGGGGGACGGGGGAAGACGGAGAGCGCAAAGTGACGAAAGGGAGCCAAGGCTGAGGCGAGCAGGGAAGCGGCGGCACCTGGTGCGTCCCCTTGAGCAGCGCCAGCACCTGACGAATCACGTGAAGCAGCTCCGGCACCTGGGGGAAGATGGGAAGAGGGAGAGGGGAAGGGGGGGGGAGGTCGCCCATGGCACGCAAGCACGAGCGAGCGGCAGCGAGGGGAGATGGCGAGGAGGAGGAGACTCACGCATGCATGCAGTGACAACTCTAGTTCTAACATAACCTAACCCCCTAGTGACTGGCTGAACTCTATGCAAGCGGCTCAGGCAAGCGCCGTGGCCATGGGCTTCCCGGGAGGATTGGGAGGGGAGGAGGGGTGGGGTGGGAATGAGCAATGGAAGGGGTCGGGTGCATGGAGGCGATGGTGCACGGCCAAAGCAAAACCAAAGCGCATGCAAGGGAATGGTACGAGCCATGCACTTAGCTTCGCAGAAGGCTGTTGAGGTTGTTGGCGGTTGTTGGTCGTCACAGCAAGCGCCAGGCAACGCGACGCACGCTGAGCGCCATGCCTGCATAGAGCCACGCTCGGTCGCCGTGCATGCTGAGCGCCGAGTGTGCTGTCACACATATGCAGGGAGCCACGGGCATGTGACTCAGCTGCTCGCCGCGCTGCATGCTCGGTGGGAGAACGCCTCAATGCTCCACGTCGTTGGCGCATAGAAAACAATTTCTGCACATGATGACACGAAACGTCAGAAACAATCGATTTTGTGAAGAAGATAATGCGAACGACCAAATAAATGATACAGAAAGCTTGACATGCCATCTACTACTTACACACGCAGCATCAGCAAGTCGTCTTGCACGGACGTTGGAAGCACGCCTCAGCGAATCAGCGGATGTCACATAAATTCTGCAATCATTACAGAGAATGTCAGTTTCAGGGATCAGAACTCTACGAAGAGAAAAAAAACGGGCGAATAACCATCGAAACGATGATACTTACAGTGAAGATCATGCTGGGGAAAAAAATATAAAGGCGATGTCGTTTCCCCATGCAGCGTTCGACCATGGCGGATTAGGGTCTTGATGTGGACGAACACCGGGGAGGTGCGTCTTGCACGGACGTTCGAATCACGCCTCAGCGTTTCGGCGAATTCCACATAAATCCTGCATATCGATTTCGGAAATGTCAGTTTCAGGGATCAAATTTCCAGGGGAAAAAACGTGGCGAATAATAATCGAATGACGACACTTACAGCGCGGCTCATGCAGGCAAATATCGATTCCAGGCAATGGCGTTTCCCCATGCAGCGTTCGACCATGGCGGATTCGGACCTTGATTTGGACAAAAACCAGGGACATGCGATTCCGCTACGCGAGCTCAACGCGTCTGAGCTTCAATCTTCATCGACGCGAGCGCACAGCTCGCGGTAGCAGCAGCAGAGGCGAGGTCCAGTGAAAGTTGAATGACGAGAATGAGAGAGATGTCTGAGGAGGCGATGAATGACTGGGCCAAATGGAAATGCGAAATGCGTTGGCTAATGGGAGATGGCTGGGGAAATGGAAACGGAATGTGGAGGGAGAGGTTGGTTCGAGGCTGAACGGGAGGAGTGGGGTCAAAACCGAGATGCGTTGGAGCATCGCCCTTCATTCTTTTCGTTGCTGTTGAAGAAAAGCTGTTGAATCGGGGTCAATGCTTTTAGCTAAGAGGGAGTATCGCTGAAACTTTGAAGGCTTTTCAAAACTCCCTGGGCCAAGGCCAAGGAAATTACTACACGGGAGGGGAGATGACGGTTCAACATTCTCAGCTCGGACGAACGACTGCTACCCAAAAACATAAAATATTCGTCAACGATTTTCGCATCCACGCCCCGCATCGCGGACTCTGGAAGTCGGTGGATGAGGACACGGTGTCGCTCAGAGGGATGTCCGTTGGTTGGGAGAAAACGGAGGGTGTGAGCTACGACCGTCGGATCTTCTTGAAACGAAACAAACAAAGGACCCAGATTGTTGAAGTGAACGTTCAAACGCTATATCCGCGCGGGAACGTCAAACCGACATTTTGGAACGCGGCTCAGCGAATCGTGAGTCTGTGTTGGTTGATCAGCCCATAGGAGCACACCCTACCTAGCCGTTGAAGAGCTGCTGTGGGCCCTGGTCGGATGAGCTTCCCTGCTCATGGACTGTCTTGAAGCTAAGTCGGACGCAAGCGAAGAAAGGCCTGTGGAGGAGAGACAACAGTTTGGTGCTGCGAAATGCGCTTTGCGAAACGCCCTACGGAGTTGTCTCACTGCTGCTCGTGCTAAGCGAACAGGTTTTGTAACCCTGCCTGCTGCTGCTGTGCACAAACGGATATTCCGTAGTGATGGAATTCAGATCGACACGGGGGAACGAGCCACACCGATCTGCAGGCCTGACTTCGGTCAGGCAGGGCATCCGGACCAGACCTCATTTGGTTAGATACAGTATACGTACGAGACATGATTGGTTCCCTCTGGCCCAGACCAACCAGCGACAGCTCTGTTAGCGAACCCTTCCACGCAGACACCTTGAGGTACATCGCTGTAAGTTGTTATAATAATAATAATATAAGATTCTTACAAAATAACCGCTGTTTATAGAATTGTTGGGTGCAGATAATACTTCACTTTCCACACAACAATGCCTAACACATTAGGGAGTACACAGGTACAATGCGTTGGATTTGGAGGAGTGTGACGCTCTGTCTAGTCATGGTGGTCCACCAACTAGTCATTCAAGCCCACCATTTCTCCCTGTGGTCCGCTATCCAGCTCGGCTCGGGTTGACCCTGGGCTGGCTGGTGGTAATGTGGTCGCATGCGTGGGACAAGCTCCAGGCATCAGAACCTCCGAGCATGTCGGCTAGAAAGGCCAGGAAAGTGTTCTCGAGCATACCGTACCAGCCAGCTGCAACTTTTTACAGTTTAGACCTCAAGAGGTATTGAGTCTCCCGCCATTTCAGCTTCCCTTTCTGTAACTTAGAGAATGGAGCCTTCGGAAGGAGCTAGCTCTGGAGCGGCGTCGCTGCGGCTGCAAGTTCTCGCGAATCATCTTGAAGCTCCAGCAGTCCGCGACGGCGAGACAAGGCTTCTAAGTGTAGAGTCATGTTCCAGGTCCGTGGTTCGACGCCCGTTGAGCACGGTCGTGCTAGCTGATTATATGGCGGGTTCTCATCAAGCTGTGAAGGACCAAGTCTATCGTTTTTTCAAGCTCCATCCTGAACTGGAAACTCCCGTGGAGATTTCTAAGGACAAACACAGAGAGCTGGTCCTCCAGCAAATGCTTGGTCTCGTCAGAGAGGCCAACGTTCGACCTCTTCAGGCCCTCGTTGAAGACCCGACAATATATTTTGCGATTTCGGAAGCTATCGGCCACATTGACCTGTCTCTTGCTATCAAAACTGGAGTACAGTACAGGTAAGTTGAATGCAAGGAGTTCGCATCGTCGGGATTTTTGTGTGTGTACCGTCTGACTGGTTCAATCTTCCACTTGCAGTCTTTGGGGTGGGAGCGTTATTAACCTGGGAACGAAGCGTCATTTCGACAAATATTTTGACAAAATCGACAGCCTTGAGTATCCTGGGTGCTTTGCCATGACCGAGCTTCACCACGGTAGGGCACTTATTGAATATCATTTTCTTTCTCTGGTGTTTTCTCATTGGTCCTTACACTTCATTTCTTTTGTCTCGCAGGATCCAACGTTCAAGGGATCCAAACAACAGCGACATTTGACAGGTCGACAGACGAGTTTATCATCAACACGCCAAATGAGGGCGCAACGAAGTGGTGGATTGGCAACGCTGCATGCCATGGCAAGTTCGCGACTGTGTTCGCCCGTTTGAGACTCCCGTCTCCAACATCAAAAGTCTTGGAAGACCTCGGTGTGCATGCCTTCATTGTCCCTCTGAGGTGACTGTCTCCAGTGGTTAACGTTTCGTTTTTCCCGAATCGTGTAACTGACATGGGTTTCCTCTCTTTAACAGGAGTTTGGAAGACAACAGTGTTCTTCCAGGAGTTGAGATTCGAGACTGCGGCTACAAAGTTGGCCTGAATGGCATTGACAACGGAGCTATTCGTTTCCATAACGTGCGGATTCCCAGGGAGGACATGCTGGACAGATTTGGCACTGTCTCTGCAGATGGCCAGTACAGCAGGTAAATTCTGGGTTGAAGAATTCTGTTTATTGCGTTTTACAGGCTTTCTGGACTACTGTCTGAACTGATGTATCTGTGATGCAGTGAAATTCCAAGTGCAAACAAGCGGTTTGCTGCAACATTGGGAGAGCTTGTGGGAGGTCGAGTTGGTCTTGCGTTCGGATCTGTGGGAATTTTGAAAGCAGCATCAACCATTGCAGTGCGCTATTCCCTCCTCAGGCAGCAGTTTGGGCCACCTAACAAGCCTGAAGTCGCGATTCTTGACTATCAGTCACAGCAGCAGCGCCTGATGCCCATGCTTGCCTCAGCATATGCATTCCATTTCGCAACGAATGAACTCGTGCTGCAGTATGCAGAAATGAAGCGAACCAAGGATGAGGCCTTGGTGTCCGAGGTCCACGTCCTTTCGGCTGGTCTCAAAGCTTATGTCACATCTTACACCCAGGCGGCAATCAGCACCTGCAGGTATGAATCCGATTTCAACCACTTTCCAGCATATACCATCGCAACAACGTTTAGCATGCTCCGCTCGTTTGCACTATGCCAGGGAGGCGTGCGGAGGCCATGGCTATGCTGCCGTGAACCGGTTCGGCCGAATGCGCAACGACCATGACATTTTCCAGACGTTCGAGGGTGACAACACTGTGTTGCTGCAGCAGGTATGAAACATTCTGCTGCCGTTACGAGCCTTAGACATTCTATGTGTAGTGTGGTTGACTCGTTGTTTGACGTCATGATGCAATGCAGGTTGCAGCAGACCTTCTGAAGCATTACAAGGATAAGTTTTCAGGTGGTGCTCTTTCAGTGGGCTGGAACTACCTCCGTGATTCCATGGGCACGTACCTTGCTCAGACCAATCCAGTGACAACACACCGAGAGGGTCAATCGCACTTGAGGGACCCTCAGTTCCAGCTCGATGCCTTTCAGGTGAGCACTCCATCTAGGTACTGGTCAATCATGTGGGCATGTCATGCCATTCCGTCGTGTTTATTCTGTCGGTACACTTGATTCTGTTGGTACAGTCTTATGCAGTCAACCTAAGCTGATTTTTCTCCACCTTCCGATGTGCAGTATCGCACTGCCAAGCTGCTTCACACTGCAGCGCTTCGGCTAAGGAAGCACTCCCGACGCATGGGTTCTTTTGATGCCTGGAACCGCTGTCTCAACCACCTGCTGGTACTTGCAGAATCCCACGTTGAGTCGGTTATTCTGGCAAGGTTCATCAAGGCAGTTGAGAGGTGAGCTTGCATTCCTGTCTAGACGCCCACCGTTTCCAACAAAACCTTGTGTGGTTCGCAGTGCTTAGCTCCTGCTGTTTTTCTCAGGTGCGAGGACAAAGCATGCAAGTCAGCACTGAAGGTCATGTGTGATCTGTATGCGTTGGAGCGCATTTGGGGCGACATTGGGACGTACAGGAACGAGGACTATGTTGCCCCGAACAAAGCCAAGGTAAAACTGCTTCCCTTGCTTCATTTACCTATCCTTTCCCCCCACTCCCCCCCGCCCCTTCTCATCCCTTCCTCCTCTCTCCTCCGTTTTCAGCAAATGCTTTCCAAAGGTCTCTTCCTGGCGTGTCATTGTTCTAACAAATGTTTTTGGCATTTCAGGCCATTCACCGCCTCGTGGAGTTCCTTTGCTATGAGGCCAGGGGCATGGCCAAGGAGCTTGTGGACTCTTTTGGCATCCCTGACGACCTGCTCAAGGCGCCCATCGGCCTGCAGTCTGGACAGTATGCAGAGTACCTCAGCTATGTCAGCTTTTGAGAGGAACAAAGTCAGTGCCCTCTGATTGCTGCGCCTGTTGCAGCAATGTCCTCTTTTAGCACTAGTAATTGACTCGTTCATATAGTTTATTATTTGTCAGCTCAATTCACATTATGCATGCGTAGCCTGAACTGCAAACTGTTTATGGTATGCTCAGGTTTGTAAACTGCAGAATGATCTACATCTCCATTTTGCTTACAGGTACTAAGCCAATACTTGTCTGGGTAAGGTAGGAACAACTAAAACCCAGAACCCGCCTCTAAAACCCTGCACCACCCTTCCTGGACCACTTACCCATAAGCTGATTCACAACCTCCTTAGCTTGGTGAGTTTTTTCCCGTACCACCTTCGTTGCCCCTTCAGCAAGCCTCTCCCCAATGTGCACTGCTTCCACCACCACCTTAGATGCTCTGCTCCCTACATCACCAGCTGTTTCCCTGTCTGTGGCGTCACGTGCTTCTTGTGAGCCCGTCTCCTTGTGCTCCCTCTGCCTTCCTGCGAACTGCTTCCTTATCTGGCTAACCAACCCCCCATTTGACGCTTCTCCAGCAGCTTTGCCTCGCTGCAGTGCTCCACCTATAGCAGCCTTGGCACCTTCAAGGGTGGACATGGCCTGCTGCTGCAACAGTTGAGCGAGAGCAGATGGGTCACGGGGAGCGTCTTGCCCTGCAGCCTTCACCCGCTCCACCCCTTGCTGCAGCAGCTGCATTGCCTTACTTACAGCAGCATCAACGCTCCACCCAGTGCCAAAGCCCCCACCAGCCTCTCTTTGTGCTGCTTGCTTCCTCGCTAGAATTTCTGCCACGCGCTCAAGCAACTGCTTCTCCTCATCAGTGCCTTCCACTGCCACGCCCCCCTGCGCCCCATCTCCTGCACCACCATCAGCGGTTCCTGTCACTACCCCACCCATGCTGCTCGCGTCCTCCCCTTCCCCTATGTCCTGCTGTTGCTGCAAGCGGCGCTGCAGTTGCAGCCGAGCCCTCTGCAGCTCCTCAGCTGCCTCCTGCACCAACTGTGCCTGCTCCTCTGTAAGATGCCTGCATACACGGACAGGCAGGCACAAGGAACGAGAGTAGACAACACGAGGGGAGGAGAAGTACAGGCAGCAGAAGAAGATATAGAAAAAGGGGAAAAAAACCGGAAACATAGAATCCCACAAGCAGATAGTCGCATGAAAGAACCCCACCTCTTTGCCTCCAGCTGCTGCTTTTCCACTCGCAACTCCTCTGCTGCTTCAGCTGCTGCAGCCGCAGCTGCCCTAGCATTGGCGAGCGCTTGCTCCGCTGTCTCTCTCTCCTGCTGCACCGCACCAAGCTGCTCCTCCACCTGCTGCCTCTGCTGCTCCACTGCTGCCTCCGCTTCCTGCCTCTCCCGCCTTGCCTCCTCCCTCATCCCTGCCAGCACCTGCCGCTGCTGCTCAAGCTCCTCCTGTTGCCCACCACCACATGAAGCAAAAAGCAGAGAAGATATGAGACAGCATATACAGACCCAACAACAGAGCACCCCTCAAAGATCCCCACCAGTCACTTCCAACCCACAAAAGAACTCAAAAGTCCACCCTACTGCATTGCCCGCTCACCTTTTCGCTCTCCAGCTCTGCCTGCAGCCGTTCCACACGCTTCACAGCAGCCTCTGCCGCCATCTCTGCCTCCTCGCGCCGCATCCTCTCCCCCGCCACCGCCTCCTCCTTGGCCGCCAGCATGGCTGCCTCGGCGGCTGCGGCGGCCGCTGCCTCCTCCTGCACCACGGCCATGGCGGCCTCCGCTATGTGCTCCGCCTCCACACGCGCCATCTCCCCCGCCACCACCTCACTCACCCCGCCCCCCGCCAGCGCCACTGCCGCCTGCCCCCGCGTGACCGGCTTGTGCGGGTCAAAGCGCCGCGTGAAGCCTGGAGAGAGGAAGGCCAGGAGGGGAGGGGGTGGTGGGTGATCATGCTTCTTTCCCGCATGGCCGCATGGCGGCACGGCCGCATGGCGGCACGGCCGCATGGCGGCACGGCCGCATGGCGGCACGGCAGCATGGCGGCACGGCAGCATGGCAGCATGGCAGCACGGCAGCATGGCAGCACGGCAGCACGGCAGCATGGCAGCACGGCAGCATGGCAGCACGGCAGCATGGCAGCATGGCAGCATGGCAGCAAGGCAGCATGGCAGCATGGCAGCAAGGCAGCATGGCAGCATGGCAGCATGGCAGCATGGCAGCAAGGCAGCATGGCAGCACGGCAGCATGGCAGCATGGCAGCAAGGCAGCATGGCAGCATGGCAGCACGGCAGCATGGCAGCACGGCAGCATGGCAGCATGGCAGCAGGGCAGCACGGCAGCATGGCAGCACGGCAGCATGGCAGCATGGCAGCATGGCAGCATGGCAGCAAGGCAGCATGGCAGCATGGCAGCAAGGCAGCATGGCAGCATGGCAGCATGGCAGCATGGCAGCAAGGCAGCATGGCAGCACGGCAGCATGGCAGCATGGCAGCAAGGCAGCATGGTAGCATGGCAGCATGGCAGCACGGCAGCATGGCAGCACGGCAGCATGGCAGCACGGCAGCATGGCAGCACGGCAGCATGGCAGCATGGCAGCATGGCAGCATGGCAGCACGGCAGCATGGCAGCACGGCAGCATGGCAGCACGGCAGCATGGCAGCATGGCAGCATGGCAGCATGGCAGCATGGCAGCATGGCAGCAAGGCAGCATGGCAGCAAGGCAGCATGGCAGCATGGCAGCATGGCAGCAAGGCAGCATGGCAGCATGGCAGCAAGGACTGACCGAAGGCAGCGGCAATGATGCTCCTGTCGCCCCTGAGCACGTCCTGTGCGATGGCAGGCAGCGCGTCCTCATCCACGCGCTCCGCGTCTATGAATCCCACCGCCGCCACCACCTCCTGCACCGCGTAAGCATGCGCGCAGATGCACGGACGAGGAGGACAAGCAGCGGGAGGACGGGGGAAAGTGGGGGGCGGATGGATCCGAATGAAGAGACTGAAGAAGAAAGAGCTGGAGAGGAACCGATGATAGCCGTAGCTTGAAAAGAATTGGAGAGGCCTGGAAAGGCCAGGTTGGCGCACCTCCTTGGGTTGCAGAGGCATCATGTTGTGGTAGTCCAGGGAGAGCTTCCAGGAAATGAGGTCCTGGCGAGTCAACGCACTGCCAGCATAGAGGGAGCGGGTGAAAAGCGTTGAGAATAGGCGCGGACGGGTATGATAGCAGGGTACACGCACCCCGACATGCTGGTATGGGGCATGAAGCGGCGGTGGCAAGCAAGCATGGAGTCAGATTATGCAATAAGAACAATCAGAAGGACGGCGTGAGCGTGGTACCCATCAGGGTGGAACGAAGCGTTGGCCCCTGGGCTGCAACCCCTGCGCCGGGCAGCAGCAGAGGCACGCGGGCAGCCAAGGTCGGCATGGGAGAGCTTGCTGGAGATGAGCCCCGCCTCGGCCAGCCCTGCACGAGAGGGGCAGAGGAGAGAGAGCAGGGAGGTGGGCACAGGCATGCTTGCGGTATCCAGTAGAGACACCTGACTGACACAAAAGGACGATCCCCACACTGACACACAATGCAGTGCAGCAGCTCACAGTGCACGCATCACGCAGCACGCAGCATGCAGCATGCAGCACTTGGCGTGTGGCACGTGGCATGCCTACCCTGGATGTAGGGGAAGTCCGGGTCAGAGGCAGTGACGTCGTCGAAGGCGAGTGCAGTGGAGCCATCCACGTACATGGCGGGGTAGATGCGGTCCGATGCCGCCCTGCATGGGCGGGGCCCGAGAGAGAGGTACATTTGAGGGGGGCAAGGCGAAGAGGGAGGAGTGGTTGTAGTGGCAGGCAGTGGAGTGAGTCGCAGTTGGCCATAATGCACGTCTGAGTGCGCGTGTGGTGCGCAGCATACATGAGGCCAGCACACCATCCCTCACCTGGACAGCATGTTGGAGGCGTGCACGAGCCAGCGCGCGAACTCCCTCCGCGAGCAGATGCCCGCCGCATCCACGCCCTCCTCTATCACCTGCCGCACTCGGGCGCGCGCACACACACATGTCATAGAGGGGCACATACACATGGGAGCACATGGGAGCACATGGGTCAGATGAGCCTTCAATCAGGGCAAGCTGCAAGGCTGAATGGGTCGGGCAAGGCTGAGCACCCACACCTGCCCATCCTCACGGTTCCTCCCTCCCACATCGTCTGCTGCCAGCCACCCATCCCCCCACCCGTACGTCCCCCTTATCGAGCCCTCTCACCTCCAGCGCCTGCAGCGCCTCCAGGGCCGTCTGCTGCGTGCTGTCCACCGCCGCCCGCACCACCACCTGCCCCGCCCTCGCCTCGCCCCCGCCCGCTGCTGCCGGGGGCGAGGAACTGAGAGGCGCTGGCACAAACACCGTCATCCCCCATGGCATGGCGGGCGCCGTTGCAGCACTGTCGGCGCCGCTGTCAGATGCAGTCGCAGCTGCAGCCGAGGCAGGCGCAGGAGCCACGGGAGCATCACCAGAGCCGGCATCAGCAGCACTCGCAACTGCCGGCACTCCACTCAACGACCCGTCCTCTGCTGCTGCCGGATTCTTGTCTCCCCCGCCGCCCTCGCCCGCCTTCTCCCCCAACACGCCCTCCGCTTCCCACCCCCCGTCCCCCTCTCCCTCCGTACTCTTCTCCCCGGTCTCCCCGCCCTCCCCCGCCTGCTCGGCCTGCATGGCGTCCAGCCACGGCCGCAGCTCCGACACCGACGCCGCCACCTCCTCAGCGAACGGCCCCACCACGTCCTGCCCCTCCTCCTCCTCCTCGCCGCCCTCGCCCCCGCCCGCGCCCAGCGCCGTGCCCGCCTCTCCCGTGCTCCCCGTCAGCAGCTGCTCCAGGCTCTGCTGCTTGCCGTCCGCCTCCGCGCCTGCCTCGCCTAACGAGCTCTGCGCCTCCGCGCTCTCCTTCCCCTCACTCTGCTGCCCCTGCTGCTCGCCCGCTCCCACGCTGGAAGCAGCAGCAGCAGCGGTAGTGGTGGCGCTCGGGGCGGGTAAGGCGATGGGGATGGGGAGGGGCGGAGGCGTGTCGGCGGCAACAGTGGCGGCAGCGACAATCTGTGACGGCAGCAGGAGGTCGTTCAACGATGGGTCCACGCCCCTGCTCTCTGCGGCACCCACTATTCCCCCCGCCCCTGCTGTCTCTTCAACCTTCGCTGCTGAATCGCTCTCTCCTCCCCCCTGCCCCTCCGCGCCCTGCGCCCCCGTCCCCTCGCCGCCTCGCCCCTCAGCACCGTTCACTGCAGAGGCGGGAGCAGCAGCAGCGGCGGCGCTTGGTGCAGGGAGCGATGGGCTGGGCTGCGCGGCAGACGGCGACATTGTGCCCACCACCGCCGCGTCAGGTGGCTTCGGGACGCTGGCGCGGCCTGCGGAGGACACTGGGGGAGCAGGGGGGGGAGGCGGAGACAGGGATTCGGTATTGTGAAGAGGCTCGTGCAAGCACTCGTGGCGAGGGAAGGGGGGGAGGAGGGATGCGTATGGGAGCCGGGGATGGGCAGGGCATGCAAGACCACGCGCATACCTCGTTTGTGGAGGCCAGCGAAGGCAAGCGCGCCGAGCCCCAGCAGCAGAACGAAGCCCGCTGCGAACTCGGGAAGGCCTGCAGGGCATGGCAGGTGGGGGCGGGGATGCGGGAGAGGGATAAGAAGCCACGTAATGGCGGAACGTCACATGGGACAAACAGATCATCGGGTTGGCAGCTCGGCCGAGGGGTTGGCAGCTCGGCATGGCATGGCAGCGACAATCACGTGCAGTTGCCTGTGCCGCTTGCATGCGCGCATAACCCCGCTGCACCAGCAGCAGCAGCAGCAGCGCCATCAGTTGCTGTGTACCGTGGCCCATAACGTGGGGTGCGGCAGCAGGAAGACCCAACGCATGGCGCCCGCTCACCGAGATCCAAAAGGAGAGGGTGGGCGACTCAGGCGCAAGAGACGGACCACGTTGCTCCTTGGGACACACATGTGGAATTCACCCTGGGATTTACTTAGCGATTCACCGCGTACCTGGTTGGTTACCCGCCGAAGGTCGTGATTGGTCCAGATCAGACGGATCGCCCCATCCCCCGGAAGCGTTTTTTTTTTGCCCGTCGGCCCACGACCCCGCAGCATCACCGCCGCCGCCTTCCGAAGCCGCCCCGGGCCTGCTCGCCCCGTTGAGTGCCCCGCGCGGATACTTTCCCCCTGACGAGCGTTCCGCCCCCTCCCGCGGCTGCTGGCCCTCCCCGCCCGTGGAGTCGCTGAGAGGCGCGCTGCTGCCCTCCTTCGATGCGCGGAGAGGCGGAGGGCGAGACGAGGGCAGCGGGGCGACAAGGGGATTCGGGAACGAGCGGCCAGGAAGGAGGGGAGTGCGCCCACGCGACGATGCGCGACGGGCTGGAGATGAAAGAGCATGGATGCGACGAGGAAGAAGCGTGGATGAGGGGGAGTGGAGAATAGAAGCTGAAGCGGCGGAGAGACAGGAGAAAGGAGCTTGTCTTGCAGTCAACGACGACGATCCCACACACTGCCCCGTCATGGCTGCACGCGCCTAGAGATGGAAGGCGAGAGATAAGAATCGTCGGTTTGGTACAGCGAGCGTGAGATTCAAGAAGAAAGCAGTCACACGGATCCAAGGACAGGACTTTCTTGGTTTGGGTTTATTGCTGGTGGACACAGGAAGTCGTGCTTGATCGGATTCTTTCGCCCGCTTCACCGGGCAAAAGCCTGTAGCGAGAAGTGACAAAAGCGAAGAAGCCCCATTTCACATGACACGTCAGACGAATGCCCTCTGGATCTCCCATGGCATGGGGGCCTTCGTGGAAAGTTTCACTAAGCCAAGTCGGTAACAGCGCTTCATGATTTTCCTTCACATTTATGCAGTTGGAGAAAAGAATGTTTTTTTTACTCGATTTGAAATTAGGAAGTTTACGATCTGTCTTGTCCAACTCCTTTCTATCTGGGCAAACCAATAGTTTGTATAGCTTTGACGGAGACACATGCCACTTCAACTCTTCTGTGGCATTAACTCTTGAAACTTCGCTCTGTTACAAGAAACGGTTACATACTATGTACATACATCTCGACATTTAGGGTGGGTAGAAGTGTCTGCCACAACACATAGGTCCTCCATTTCGTCTGTACCCTTGTTCAACTCCAGATAAACTCCGAGGCTGAGAGGTCAGAGGCACATGCATTGTCAGGTGCTCAGAGTTCCATGCGCTCCAGCACAATAGGAGGAATACCTCTGCGAATTCTCACCCCTCCACATGCTGGGCACTGCAAAGAGGTGTGGGGTAAAAGGAGAGAGGCATCAGCTTAAGTGTTAGGGGGGGCGTAATGTTGTGTAAGTTGGGGAAAAAGGAGCAGGGTGAGATGGGGAGAGGAGGGGGAGGGGAGGAAGGGGAGAGTGAGGGTTGGCAGGAGGGAGAATAGAAGTTGATACGAGGATGTTAACAATATAGCAGATGACCCAAACGGTGATTGAACAATAACCACAGCAGTATTTCTGCCCTCCCTGCATACCTTGGAGCACCCTTCGCCTAAGCAGGCGGGGCAGGGATCCTTGCGGTCGAACTTTCCCTCCCAGCGGATCAAGCCTGTGCCCTGGCACAGCGTGCAGCAGTGCAGCCCATACCCGCCACACACCTCGCACTGCTCACCGCCCCACACACCAGCAAGAGCACCGGAGGGGAATGTTGAGGATGTGATGGGAGGAAAGGAGAGACAAGGATCAGCAAAACCATGCCGAGGACAGGCGGAAGGCCGATCTAGTACCAGAGCTGCACATGCGTTCATGCACGCATGCCCATGGGCTCACCTCGTTGCCGTGTTCCTCGTGCTCGTGCTCGTGGTGCTGGTAATGCTCCCTCATCACTAGCGTCGCTATGCCCACCACGGCCAGCACCACTGCCACCACCACTCCTCCCTTGCCTGCATTCACACGCACAAGGCATGGCAACAGCACAACCGACCAAGTCAGTACGACTTCAATTTTCAACAACCACGGCACCAGCCGTTCGCGCCAAATTCTCTTCTTCCCTGTCGCTCCCCTCCTTCACCAACTCCCCGTCACCATCCCCGCCTCCTCTGCCTCCCCCTACTCTCCTCACCTCGCAGCGTGCCGGTTATGCGAGCCCCTGGCCGTGCCGCTGTGGCGGCGGCAGCGCTCACAGTCGCCACAGTTCGCGACGACCGTCGCAGCAAAGCCTGCGACAGCGACGCCGTCGCCACCTGCGCCACGGCTTGAGTGCTTTCGTGCCCCGCGTGGGCCTCCCCCAAGCCCACGGCCGGGCCCGCAGCGGGCTGCGCCGCGATAATGCCGGCCGATTGACGGTGATCGTGCGGCGAGGCGGGAAAAGGGGAGCTGAAAATGGGGATGGGGATGGCGATGGGGATGGGGATGGCGATGGAGACGAGATGGTGAGTGTGACGGCCTCGCGAGCCCACGCGGGCCGCTTCGACAAGTGCCGAATCCGCGTTGAAAACCCCCTGCTCCCATGACTCCACTCGCTCTTCCATGCCCGCCACAAAGTTTTCCTCCTCCCTCACCTGCTCGCTACACCAACTTCCGTCGCCTCGCCACCCCCGTCGCGAGCAGTCGCAGAGCAAGAGAAGCTCCAGCGGCGTGACACACGATGCCCCGCACCGTGCGACGGGCTGTGGCCGTGGGAGTGGCCAAGCGACGGGGAACGGCGGAGGAAGGGAGAAGCGCAGACACAGGAGAGCGCGTGGGGTCGTGCGGGCACGGTCGTCGCCACGGCGAGAGACGTGCACGTGCCCGCAGCGCTGCTGAACGCGAAGAACGTGGGGAAAAGAGAGAGAGAGAGATAGAAAAAAAATTTGCTGAGAGCTGAGCTGCGGGGAAGAAAGGGAGCGCGGATAGGTTCCGCGCGACTTCCCATACCCTGGTTGCTCCCGGTGTAGGAAAACCAAGGTGAAGGTATACTGCTGCGGAAACAACGGGCATGTGACGAAGACAAGGAGAATAGGCAAGCCGGGAAATGCAATGAACTCAGCGACTCCCAGAGAGGAAGGTTGACGGGGAAAGGACACGGCGACGAGCATTGGCACGCCATGGCGACTGCAGCGAAGGCCTCACCTGTCAAGGCGTAGAGCTGCAGTGGAGTGACCACGCGCCAGCGCTGTGGAGTGGCACGCAGATGGTACCAACGAGGCCATTTGGCAAGGGCGGTCAGACAACGCAGACGCAGACGGGCGGGAGAGGCTGGTGGACCTGAGAAGAGAAGGCATGCTTGACTCCTCGTTATGGAAGAGGCTAGACGAATAGAGGCTGGATGTGGAGAGCAAAACCTAGAAACTGTTTAGAACTCTCGCGTACACCATGAAGGCTAGTCACGAGTCTATATTGCCTCAAATGAACGGATGCGCGTGTCGAGGTAACGTTTTTAGGACAGCGACGAGCGCGGAGAAAGTGTAGGCGGACGACTTTGTGGTCCCCTACATTTGTTGCAGAGTTTTTTTCTCCGGTCACCTCATCAGCCAACTATTGAGCTGAGAACCAATCAGACGTTTCTTCTACCATATCGAAAATACTTGACGGTAGAATCTCGCATGACCCTTTTTGCTCAAGTGAAGCTGCCCGCGTTGAATTTTCTCTCGGGAGTTTCAAGAAGGCTGGGGGAATAGCCAGTCACGGTGAGGCAATCCCCAAAGTAGCGGAAAATATCGGCAATTTTGCTGTCGCCCTAACCCGATTCGTCCAAACCTCAAAGCATGCTGCGATGAACCTACACCCGTACTTGCCGCCAAGGTTCTCGTGAATTTTCATGGCAGGTCTGAGCACCACACGAGGGGTTGATGCAAGTCTGACGTGCGTCGAATGGCTGCCAAAGCTCGAAGGCCGTGGCGCCAGTGGGAATTGAACGGCGGAAAACTGGCTCGGTCTGCTCTTTCCTCGTCTTGTTGACGTGGATGCTGTGCCTCTGGGTGTCGCAGAAAACTAAGGGCGTGTCCTCAGCGTTCATTTTTTGCTAACACCCTACCGAACCGTGCTACGGAGCTATTGGATGTTTTTGAAAAGCAGTTCACCTAACTCAACCGTGTTCGGACATACTCTTAGGACACGCCCTAATCACCTCAATCTTTCGCTATAAGCTGAATCGTTCTTTCGGTACACAGTGGCGGGGTGTAGTAGGCATGTCGGTTGCAATGGTTGCAACTACACTGCAGCGTGACAGAGGGTATCATAAAGCGCAGGCTAGCTCCTTGCAAAAGCATATCCTCCCGCATCCTTTGGTTCAGCCATTATTGAGGACAATCTCTCCAGCCTTTCAGGCTCGGCTTTTAGGCTTGCGAATCTCGAGGTTCTCGTAACCTCTCTCGTGAAGCCACGTCACCATTCACTGCCCAAGCGCTGTTTTGGTTAGCGGAGGGCTGCGCTGTATGCATGATTGGGGCGAGGCATGCGCATTGCGCAAGGGGTGATGCCCTTGTGGAGTGGGGTGTACCGACGGCAGTAGTTAGTAACCAGTCGTCGACTCGACAGACAGCCGCGCTACTGACAACACGAATTGGTCCTCAATACCCACGCCTCTAGCTTCCTCGCACGCGGGAAACCATGGATGCCTGCGTCGCTGCCTCGCTCTCCGCTCCCCAGTGCGCTCTCACCGCCGCCGGAAGCTCCTTATCGAGCTCCACCGCGTCTCGCGCTCTGGTCCAATGCAGCGCTTTCCGCGGCACCCCGCTTCGCACGCCGTCGCTGGCCGCCAGTCGCAGGCGAGTATCCCCGGTAGAGCAGCGGCAGGCAATTAGAAACGGGCTGTTCGATTTCCTGACGGCCTTCACGGGCCCGAAGGTGAGCGACGAGCAGCGCGAGGCGCTTAAGGAGGATCTGCTAGCCGCCATCGAGCCGCTCGAGCGAGGCCTCGCCGCCTCGGAGGACGACCAGCAGGCCGTCGAGGAGGTACGCGCGCCGGCTGTACAGATGTCCTTTCTCACGCGTCTAGACGACTCTCCGTCGTTTCGAAGAGCGTTTGGAGACAGTGGACATCAAATGCCGTCCCACTTGCGTCTATTTTCTGGTTTCCGTCTGGCCATTGACGTCGTCGCAGTCTACTTGTCGCGATGGACTGCCGCGTTCACGCGGCGACGGTCCATCGGCACGCGCACCTTGTTCACATTCACATTCACATTCTCATTCCGGTTCGCTTCTCTCATTCCAGCCTTTGTCTCTCCTCGCTTCCCGAGGCGTGTGAGAGTGATTCCCGTACGAACGTGTCCGTCCGTCGCTCCGTCCCGCCACGCCCCACCGCAGCTGGCGGCGCAGCTGGAGGCGGTGAATCCGACGAAGCAGCCGCTGCGGTCGCCGCTGATCAACGGCAAGTGGAAGCTGCTGTACACCACGTCCGACACCATCCTCGCGCGCAATGTCAGTCGCCATCCGCCCTGCCACCTCTGCCCCTCCCCCTCGTCGTGCCGTGCACCATGCCGCGAGTTCTAGAAGCTAGAGAGGAAGCAACATCGATTTGGCCAGGGCGGTCATGGCGGCGCCGTGCCATCCGTCGGACTGCTCTATGCGCTCCCGCGTTTTCCAGCCCCCTCTGCCTAGTCGTTTCCCCTCGGCCGTGCGTGTGGGGCCATCAGCCTGATTCGCTTCACCTGTGCGCCCACCCCGCTCGTCCCTCCCATTGCCCGCACCCCATGTCGTCGCCCCTGCCGGCCTGCCGTTGCCCGTGTGGGTGGCGGCGCGCAGAGGCCGTTCTTCCTGCGCCCGTCGGGCCCCATCTTCCAAGCCATCGACGCCGAGACTCTGCAGGCGCGCAACCTCGAGACGTGGCCCTTCTTCAACCAGGTACCACGCGCCGCTGCCGCTGCTGCTGCTGCTGCCGCTTCTGTTGCTGCCGCCGCTGCTGCTTTCCACCCTAAACGCTGGTTGCACGCGAGTGAACGAACCAATTGATCATTGCAAACCCTCTCTCTCTCCCACCCTTCTACTCCCATGCTGCACACATGGCCGCCACCCACTCGCCCTCGCGCCCGTGTGTGCCCCCCGGTGTGCGTGCGTCAGGTGCAAGCCACGCTGACACCGACGTCTGCCTCCGCCGTGGACGTCAAGTTCGACGTTTTCAAAATCCTCTCGCTGGTACGCTGCTCGCCGCTGTGCTGCTCGCTGCTATCATGTCACTGATCGCCGTATTCGCGTTCGCGCCATCGCCTCTCAGTACGCCCAGTCAAATGCCCTCTTGCCACCCACCGCCCATCCTGCTGTGCTTCACGGCATCTCGCTCAATGCGCTGCAGTGCTGCCAACCCCTGCCTCCTTGGTGCTCCACAGATCCCCATCAAGGCGCCTGACTCGGCAAGGGGGTCCCTTGAAATCACCTACCTGGACGATGACCTCAGGTGGGCATGCTGCGTGCCCTGCCCTCATGCATTGCTATCAGCCTATAGGCTTGTCATGCGCCCTCATTCTCACCATTTCCCATCTGCAGCACGCTCCCCCACTATGTACCTCTGCTGCTTGTCCTTTGTGCCACTGCCTGACACTTTCTGGTGACTTGATGCGATCTCAATCCAACGAAGACACACATGGCCTTTGCCCATCCTGAGATGATGCCCTTAGTCATTGTCTCCCTGCTCACTGCATTGTGTTCCCATTCTTCTTGACTGTTCTACTCTCTCCTTCCTCGACCCCTCCCTCTTTTTCTCCGTCCTGCAATTCTCCTGTGATATGCGGTATGCTGGGGTGCAGGATCTCGCGGGGTAACAAGGGCAACCTCTTCGTGCTTGCCATGGAGGATGCATCGTACCGCATCCCCCTGGCAGAGGAAGAGAGCGAGGAGGAAGAGGAGTGAACATGGGCGATGAAGGGCCATCACATGAGATTGTTCAGCTTGATGACATCAAGCTGTGGTGGACAGATACAACAAATGCGTTGCAATGTAGTGTAATCATTCCACATTCAGCAGTAAAAGAAATGTCCGGGACATCCAGCATACCGTATGGAGGACTATCAGCAATGCTATTTGACAGTGTTCTACTGTTGCACATTATATGTTCTGTCTGCTTCTACGCATAATAGCTGATGAAAGTGTCCAGCGTGTTTCTATCCGTCAACACAACTGCTCACTAAACTTGATTGATGGGAGTTGCACACTGGCGGCGTCCTTGTTTCATTTCTTAACCCTACATATAAAACTTGGTGCCATGCTAACATGAACGGCAAGGCACCCAAGGAAAAAGGAACGTTGCTGGCAATTGGCAGTGTGAACAGGTGAGCATTGCAACAGTCTGGAGCATCCGTCCTCTTCTCTCTGGAGCTATCATGGCAAGTCTAAGAGGTGGAGTCCTGTGCGGCGGAAGGGCTGGCGAACTTGGCGGTGGAGAACTTGGCCTCCGTGGCGTACCAGTCCTCGAGGCTGACGAGCGAGTTGAACTCGGTGAACGTGGCCAGGCGCTCCAGCGCCCCGCGCGTCGTGCCCTCGCGCTTCAGCTCCTTGTGGATGTCAATCAGCGCACGCGTGGCCGCGTATAGCCCCGTCAGCGGGTTCACTATCAGGTGAAACCCAAGATCCTGGAGGGAGACGGAGAAGGGAGGGGGGAGGGGGGATAAGCGGTCCAGCAAGTACGGAGAAGTAGGGGGGGGGGGGATAAGCAGCAATCCAACAAGAAAGGGGAAATAGGGGGAGAAAAGGGGGGAAGAGAAGGGGAGGAGCTTACAGAGAGCTCCTGCGGCGTGAGGAGGGGAGTGACGCCTCCTTCCAGCATGTTGCACACTCGGATGCCCCTGGTGCTGCGGCCTATCTCCCTCAACTCCTCCACATCGCGCGGTGCCTCCACAAAGCACCCGTCAGCTCCAGCCTGCCAGGCATGCCAGGCACAAAAACGAGCACTTAGCACCTCAATAACATGCACATGCATGTGAAATCGTTAGTTGACGAGCAGACAAGGCAGAACAGGCAACGTACATCCATGTAGAGGTTGGCGCGTGCGATGGCATCGGCGAGCCCTCTCTTCTGCGACGTGGCGCGGGCGTCTGTGCGCGCCACGAGGAAGAAGTCCGCATCGCCAATGGCGTCCCGCGCTGCCGCTATCTTGACTGCCGCCTCCTCTGCTGGAATGACCTGCACGTGGCGGACATGGAGTGGATGGCGTCTGCCTAGGGCGTGCAGTGGCCTAATAGGTAGCGCATTCCTTCTACTGAGCGGCCTACCGCTATCTCTAGCTTCATAGAAAAGGTTGCATGGAACGTGGTGACACTTAATACCAGCATAGCCACAGCAGGCACCCGTTGCTCCGACGTACCTGCTTGCCTCTCATGTGTCCTGATGCCGCCAGCATGCGACGAATTCCACATGATGGAGGGGAGGGGAAGGGGGTGAGGGGGGGGTGAGGAGTGTGAGGATAGGAGTAGGTGGAGGGGATGAGGGGAGGAAGTGTACTGTGAAGTCGTTGTAAGAATGTGAGGATGTCAAGTGAGGAACAAGGTAGCGGAACAGTAAGAGGACATCGAGTCGGGCAGCTTGCTGAACGAGTAATGGGTCGTGACTTACCGCACTTCTTAGGCCAAACTTGATCCTGAGGTGGCACAAGCAGGCGCAAGCAGGCGCAGAGCAGGGGAGGACGCAGGAGAGAGAAGGTGAGCAGTGCAGTGCACTTGCGACGGGATGCAGTAGCAGCAACGGAGCACATCAGCGGGAAACGGTGCGCGTTACGAGAGTGCGCAGACGAGGGGAAAAAGGACAGCGACAGGCAATGCGTTCATCGCGGGTGGCGAGTTGCTGAGATCACCGCATCGCGCGCACCTCGAGGAAGCAGCCCGCAGCGCCTGCGGCGATGAGGTCCTTGACAGTGCGCTGCACGTTGAGCGCATTGCCGCCTCCCGTGTCTGGCGGGGCCGAGCAGAGTGGACGAGAAGTGAGATATAGCGAGAGCGAGAGGGGGGGGGGGAGAGCAGACGAAGAAGAGTACGGAGGAGGGCGGGAGAGAGGGAAGGGGGGGGGGGGGGGGGGGGGGGGATGGTGGGGGGGGCACTAGGAGGAGGTTGGGCTGCGCGGAAGAGGTGCAGCGCTGTAGGAGATGGGGGTTTAGAGCGTACGGAGCATGACAAGAGATTTGAAAGCCGCAAACGCGTGCGTACCTGCGTCAACAAAGATGGGAGTGGAGGGAGCAGCGGCGCATACGTAGCGTGCCGTTGCGCACATCTCAGTTGGACTGTGAAGGGGGTTCAATAGAAGCGGAAAGAGGAGCCAGACGACTTGCTCTTCCCTTAACATGGGAACTGAAACCCTCTACGTTCATGGAAGGTTAAGGACTCTCAATGGCTCGTAGCCGACAGGTGTCACGTTCTTACCCCCGTTTCCCCCCAGAGCAAGACAGATCAGAGGTGATACACGCTCAATGTTACCAACAAACAGAAGCATATGGAAAGCACGCACGTCAGCAAACCAATGTCGGGTTTCCCGAGTTTCGCAGCAGCAGTTGCATATCCCGAGATGAATCCGGCTTCGAAGCCGGACTGTTCGATGATGAGGGCAGACAGAGCGTCGTAGCAGCCGGGGAGAATCAGAAATTTATTCTCGTTCAGCAGCCGGTGAATTCGCGTGTTGCCGCCAGCCATGGCGGAGATTCTAGACACCTTGCGCGGTTTGGACACGAGGAGAGATGCGTTCCCATTGGACCTAAGGCTCGTGACCCCCGAGCTAAGGAAGGAAGAGTGAAGCGTGGAGCTGGATGCCTGAACCACGGTGGCGGCCATGGTGGGAAGGGGCTAGAAAATGGGCTAAACAAACGAGGAAATGTGTTTTGGGATCGTAAATGGCAGCAAGGGTGATTTGACGCCCTTCACATTTTAGACAATGGTGCTGAAGCCTGGTGATTGGGGGACGCCCTGTCCCTCCCAAACTAAGCATCACAGCCCTGAGGGCGGGTCCAAATAGTTCAATTGGGGTTTTTGGACACGTTTTTACGAACTCGGGTGCAAAAACTGAATACGGTACCAAATTCCTTCCTCCCCCTAACCGCGTCTCATATTGCGAATGAAAATAGAAACTGGCGCCACCTGGGTGCGTCGAAAAATACGGTTCGCCCCAGATACCCCATTGTTACCAATGTCGCAATACGCAAAACGGATGCTTCGTGCTGGGTTTGTGGCAGGTGCGATTTGCCGTTGCACCGCACGAGCTGTTCGCGAGGTGTCACACGCCAAGCCAAGCCCGGCTTGGCGAATCTCCAAAGCGCCACACGTGTCTACCCGCCCCCAAAGTACACCTACCGTCACTCGAATGGTAAACGAGCCCTACCGTCACTCGAATCGTAAACGAGCCTTGACTGGGGTACATGTACCTGCAAATGCACTGAGCGTCCCGAGCTACGGTAAATTCGCGCACCTGTCCTCGCGAAATCAAAGCGAGGTAATAAGAATCAGGTTACTTTGACGAAATGAATAGACTGTAACTATCTGGACCCGCCCTGAACGATGCTTCGGACGCCCCATGGACCTGGGTCAAGGAACAGGCAGTGGATGAGGCCAACGAGAACAAACCAGAGCTGATGCGACTCCTCGGAAGGGTTCGCCTACGCGTGCGACTCGTACCAGTGACCTGGACATGACCTGGCAAGTAAAGGAGGATGCCTAGAGAGCTGATCAGCGTATGAGCTGGAGCATACGTGGACATTGCCAGCGAGTAGGATACGGGAAATGAAATCGACGTGTGACGTGGTGATCCTCGATGGGAGGAAGTTGATTGGTGTTCGCTCGGTTCTAGATCTTCTGGCTAACGAAGCAAACATGCATGCTGCACACAAGTGTACTAGCAGAATGTGCTCTAGGACGAAACGCATATAGACCACAAGATGTCACCTGACTATATTATACCACATGAGTTCTTGCAAATATCTCCGAAAATTCCTCACGAGATTTCATATGTGCATCAATGTGTCCAAAAACCTTTCCATGTTTCAGTGTTTCCATTTCCATGTGGCATTTCATGCATGCCATGTCATGGTAATTTTGATATTTTTCTACTCAAATGGCTGGTGGCATAATCCCCACTTCATGACAGTATAGGAAGGATGAATACTAGTTTAGAGTACAATCCCTCCCTTTCATTGCTTTTGATCATTTACTGTGTGAACCAATGTCCTGCTGTCATGGATGGCTCGCACAGCTCAATATTTTCTGGTGGATGCCACGCTGTGCGCGTTGAGCCGTCCGTTTCCTATTCCAGTAACGTTTTGATTGGCTATCAGCTCACGCGCTGGCGGTTTGTGCCTTGGGGCCCATCGCGCTGGTTGGGGAAATGTTTTAGTTCTTTCAATCAACCGCTGTGTGAGGGCGTGTTCAGCGTGTACATTTCAGGCTTTGGCGGGGCAAAGTACTTACTACGCATACGCCCCAAAAATGTACTTTCGAGTGTCAACGTAACGTCCTGTGTCCCCGAAACCCAGGATCCTGGTGTACTGCGCGAATGACTCCCAGGTGGACACGTGCCGCGAATGGGAACAGGTGGGGTACACCGCGCGTTTTTTGTATCCAGAACTGTGTAAGTCTGCATACGCTCTAAAAATCACTGTACCCCTTGCTGTACGCTAAACGTACGCGCTGGACACGCCCTAACGAGCGACGACTCATTTGACACACGCGGAGCCCTGGGTAAGTGTTACCGATTCGCCTTGATCAGTGTCTGCACTTCACCAATAGCATGCACCTATCCCTCTCCACCACAGGTCGGCCTTCCCACAATCTAGGAGCTGAAGGCTCCTCCATCAGCAGGATCTCCAAGCAAAGTCACCCAACAATGTAGAATGCCATTTCCCAGAGGCCCGAGTGTTCCTCCCCTCCCCAACCCCTGGGGGAAACCTCACCGCCTTTCCTCAGCGGCATTCCAGCGCGGGCAACTGGCGTGCCCCACCCACAGCTAGTGGCGCTCGGCTGAAACACCGCAAACACGACATTCGTCGTACCCCCTCCGCCAAAAACCTCCTCTCTTTCTCGTTCGCTCCCGCCAGCCTCCCACCACCAGTTTCTCTAGACAAGCACCAACTCACCAAGTACCATCCCTGAAAGATTGTCGTCCCCTAACACACTGTTGGTAGCGATTTCCTGGTCAGGCGTTGTATGTTGATTGTCACCGACTCCTGCCTCGGGATCTGCGAACTATCACTTCTGGAAACCGTAGCACGAGCCGCTTATCATTCTCTCTGTCCCCTGGCCTTGAGCCAGCTGATTATTCGTCGACATTCCTGTGTCAGCCAATTGATCGACTTGACAGAAGTACTTCTTTGTTAGAACCATTTTTGACTGCCGAGTTGGATTTACAGAGAATTTCCTACTCAGCCTTATCTCGCGTCATCCTGCTCCGCAGACTGTCTAGATTGCTGCACCGACGCTGTGATCAGATCATTCCCTCAGGTAGCCATTCTTCCCCGTAGCGTTTGTTACAGATCGGATCTCGCCTGGTTCCCGACTGATTGCTTCGCTTTCACTCTCTTGTCGCGACGATTTGTCCTGACACAATGGACGAGCAAATGGCGCCTGTCCATAGCGGGCTTTATCTTCCTGGTGGTGCGTCCCCTTGTGCTGACACGTCATGCATGCTTTCTGTGCCCCTGTCGCCCCAGCTGAGCCCACTTCCTGCAGCTGCACTGCCCGTGAGCACGTCTATGGGAGCTGGTTGCGGGCCTCCAGCGAGTGACACGACAGATCAGGCAGCTGTAGCGAACGGCTTCAGTGCTCAACAAGGACAGGCTGGCACTTCATCGGAACAGGTTGGAGGCTCGTCTCGGCCTGGATCGGACAGTCCTTTGGTTCAGCCTCATTCCTCAGTAGCCGCTCCCAGAGCAGACACGGGAATATCCGCCTCGTTGAGTTGTGCTCCGGAGTCCAGCAACACGTATGTTGCTGGCGCAGGGCCAGTAGTAGGCGTTGGATCTTCGACTCTGGCTGGTGCGTTTTCCTCAACCATGCCCTCTGCTACCACGTCATCCGCTTCCGCGCTCGCTGATAACGTCTCCGGAGCCGCCACCACCACCGCTGCTGCTTCCAATGGCAGCACCGGCACCGCTGCTGCTGCCGCCGCTGCTGCGGCTGCAGCAGCAGCAACGCCGTCGATATCGCCGTGCGGCGCATGCAAGTTCCTGCGACGCAAGTGCACGAGCAGCTGCGTGTTCGCGGCGTACTTCTCGCCCGATCAGAGCCTGCGATTCGCTAATGTGCACCGCATCTTCGGCGCCAGCAACGTGGGCAAGCTGCTCCAGGACCTCCCACCGCCCAGCCGAGAAGACGCCGTGAACAGCCTGTCTTACGAGGCCGAGGCCAGGATCAGCGATCCAGTCTATGGCTGCGTTGGGGCGCTGTTTGCGCTGCAACAACAGGTGCGCGTGCCGGAATCTCAACTGTTTCCTTATTCAGGCCAGCTCACGTGGTTTCTCCTGCTCCCGTTACACCGAAAGCTTCAACGTCTTTATCCCTGGTCCACACCACCTTCGCTGCCAGCATGTCGACTGGTGATGCCCTCCTCATAATTTTGGGCTCTCTCTTTCTCAAGACGCTTCAACGGGCTGTTTTGGTTGAGCCAGCAGCAAACCCGAATACGTGTACTCATTTTTGGGTTTCTGGATATCTGTTAACGCGTTTCTTGTCCGTCGGTGTGCTGCACTCATGTTGTACATGCAGGTGGTGCGGCTGCAAACGGAGCTAGCTATGGCCCAGACGGAGATATCTCGTCTGCGCACTATCACGGGCACGCCCTCGGGCCTCGCCCACACGCCTCACGGCCACCCCCACGCGCACACACACCCGCACGCGGCCGCCTCCGCTGCTGACATGATGACGGCCTCCTTCCTCCCTGTCAGCGCCGCTGCTGCCGCCTCCGCTGCTGCTGCTGCTGCGTCGGGCCATGCAGGCATGCTGGGCGGACCTTACAATGGGAACGGGGCGCTCTTGAGTCAGGCATATGCGAGCAACGGCCTCATCAAACCCGAACTTGACACATGTAAGCCCATTTGGCTTGTCTCACAAACTCGTTTTCCGCTCACGCTTTGCCTCCTCGTGTCCAGTTGGTTTTACAGTGCTGCATTGCTCTGATCAGCAGGATGCGACTTGAGCACCTGTGTCATCAGGCCCAGCAATAGTAACCCCACCCCTATCTCCCATCTTTTCACCCCTTTCCTCTTGTCCCCTCCAGTCGCAGGCGCCAGCATGGCAGCAGCTGCCGCTGCTGCAGGGCTAGGAGGAGCTAGCAGTGCAACAGCAGCCAACGGCCTGGGCCCTGCCGCTGCTGCTGCGGCTGCTGCGGGCATGGGGTCTGTTTCCATGGCAATCCCTGGCCTGCGCGGTCCTGAAGGCCCCTCGCCTGCATCGCTGAGCATGCTGATGCAGCCGCCTGGGCTCATGAACGCCTCTCGCCTCTACGCCCTGCCGCCTCAGCCAGGCGCAGCGGGCCCATCGGCAGGGATGCCGCCGCACCTGCAGTTCCGGCCACTGGATGGCATGGCGCCCATGGAGCTCAGGGGCAGCACACACGACCTGACAGCAGCTCATATGAGCATGCTGGGAGGTGTGTTCATGCCATCACCCCCAGCCGGCATGTCTCTGCCCAATGGGGCTCTCAATGGCATGGGTGGGGGCAGCCATATGCCTCGCAGCATGGACTTCAGGGATGGGGCGTCCGTTGGGATGGGGGAGCCAGATATGGTGGATGGGAACATGGGGTGTATAGAGCACTACAATGATATGGCAGCTGCTGTTGGCGCTGCACACACTGCAGTGGCCATGTCACGATGAGGTGCCAATCTCTGGTAGCAGTAGCACTAGCACTAGCAGTAGCAGCTACTGGCACAGATGCTCCTTGGGCGTTGAACTCCTGCCATTGTGCGTTGTCTGCCTTGCGGGGTCTCGGCCAAATCATGCTGAGTATCCTACCATGCTGTTGCACAGCTCTATATCATTATCAACTGTTGCTGGCCCGAGGCATTGAATTCCCGTAGTGCACTTCTCTCACTGATGGACTAGCTGCCTGGCCTGTACAACTGGATATTATTGTCATGATTTAGCTGTGGTCAACACGTGATCTTGTGACATTCGCTACTTGTTTAATGATGACTGTTCACACTTGGTGGTATTGCAAGCTGCTATTACAGAAGGGAGCAACAAACCCCTACTTCAAATGAAGTAGGTAGAGCGGCCCCACAGTCAACCTACCTTGAGCATCCTATCTTACCCACTCCAAAAGCGGCCACACCATAACTCCATGGCACATCAGTAGGTAGCTATTGCAAGCCTTTTCAAACGACAAGGTTGGCGGTTGCGCTGGCCCCGCCACCACCATCTGAGCCATTGGCAGGTGCACCGGGGGCAGCATAGACATCAGGAGGAAACCAAGATCAGCAGCAGGGGGAGGGAATGAAGCACATCTCAATGACATTGGAAATTCGCAAGACCAAAACTTCAATGCGTTCGAGAAGAGGCACTAACCGAATTTGGTGAATGGTGTGGGGTTCTGCTTTCGCTTAATGACAAAGAAGACGCCACCGCCAACCAGCACCACCCCCAGCAGCACTCCCAGAACGATGGCAGCAATGCTGCCAGCGGACAGGCCTGCAACGGGAGCGAGATCAGGGGCAGCATGGGGGGACAGCAGCCGGCGGATCAAGGTGGGGCGGAGGTGCAATGCAGTGAGTGGGTGGTGGTTGCCTGGGCATAGAGAATTCCCATACAGGGTAAAGTGATGCTGCTTGTGCTGGCTCATCAGCTGATGGCAGTCAACAGGACCAGGAAAAAGAGAACTCCCATACAGAGTGAAGTGCCTGTTAACTAGAGAGGCGCAATGATTGAGGTACAGGAGATCGGGTTGGTTGGAAGGGGGAGAAGAGCAGGTGGGGAGGGGGTGGGGGGGGGGGGGAGTGAGTGAAACATCTCAATGCATCGCATGCTCACCACTGCTGGTGGACGGAGGCGGTGGAGGGGGGGCCAACACGTGCGCCTGCTCCGCAGTCAGCGTCATGGATGAACCAGCGGTGGGCGCGGCAGTGCCGCCATCAGGTGTGGACGGGGCGAGCCGGATGGCTTCGTACACCTCCATGGCGCTGATGACGGCGGGCAGGCTCTTGTTGCTGGCGTGCAGCTGCACGAACACCTTCTGGAAGTACGACATGGGGGTCTGCAGCTGCACCACGTGCATCAGCGCCAGTGCTGTCAGCGGCGTCGTCTCGTTCACAATGTCCACCACTTCCGGCTGCAGCCCCATGGCCATGCGCTGCCCGTCGCCCCAGAACAGCTGCACGTCCATCACGCGCTGCCCACGCTTCACGGCGGGGTTGGGCTCGACGAAGTTGAGCACGACGACGAAGAGGTTGGACGGGTCCATGGGCACCACCATGCCCGAGTACTGCATCTCCGTGCCCGCCTGCGCCTTCTCCAAGTCGATCGACTCGCGGTACGTCTGCAGCACGGCCTGCGGCCAGTAGTCGTCGGGGGCGCCTGTGTCCTTCACCGTGGCGTTCGTCGCGCGGAAGCTCCGCGGCAGGTACGAGCGGTCGTCGCCATCCCACACGCGCCCCGCCAGGTCCGGCCCCACGGTGGGCCCGCCGATGTTCACGCGCATGGCGTTTGCGAGGATCACGCCGGCGCTCTCGGGCGCGCCCCCGTACACGGTGCTCGGGGTGGGGAAGACTTCGAGCGTGTTGAGCAGGGGAGTGCGCGACTGCGCGGCGGAGGGGTACGCGAGCACCAGGTCGAGCTCGTTGACGAAGCCGGAGGTGGGCAGGAAGGCGGAGGAGAAGGGCACGAGGCAGATGTCCAGGAACCCCGTGCTCGTGAACGCGATGAAGTCGCGGTAGTGCGCCGTGGCCATGCGCGCCGTGTCGTTGTTCTGCAGCAGTTCCGCGACGAGCAGGTTGACGGTGAGCACGGGCACGCCCTGCGCCGTCACGTTGAACACGGGCGGGTTGGCCTGCTGGTCGAAGTCCAGGTACGCGAAGCCCAGGCGCACCAAGTAAGTGCCGTTGGCGCGCGGGATCTTATAGCACCCGCCGCTGCTGTTCGAGAACGCGCGCCCCGTCGTCTCCGCGGACGAGAGGTTCGCGGTGAGATTGGCGGAGTTAAGCGAGCCCGCGGCGATGGTGAAGGGCGTGCCGTCCGACGTGTACTGGTCCGCCGTGAATCCCGCCGCCGCTGCCACGCCGCTCTCCACCGCGCTGCCGCAGTCGATGCGCAGCGGCCCTGCAAGTATTGGGTGAACGTCACGGGAGGTGGTAGCACACACAGCGGGTGGGGAAGGGACTGACACGAGAGACCTGCCGCAGTGCCCGCACCCCCACCATCCTATCTCCCTTCTGCCTATGTCCGAGTTCTGGCCTTCGATGTCTTGTGTTTTAAGTGCGAAGTTTCTACTGAAGCCGATTCAACAGGGGCGCCGACTCTTCGCGGCGACCGCGTATGGTGGACAGTCGACGCAAGAAGGGGGACAAGTGCTTCGTACCACTGTCGTCGGCTCCCGCGGCGAGCAGGAGAGAGGCGGCGATGCCCAGGAGGCCCAGAGTACTCGCGCCACGTAGCCATGGCCACGCTCGCCTGGGGAGAGCCATTGCGGTAGCCACAGGGGGTTCGCCTCGCGCCGCCACTCGCCTGTTGGGGCAAACGGAGGAGAGAGATGCGTGGCAGTGGTTCAACGGTACAGCTGCTGACTAGGATTCCGGACTTGCTTGGCTGCGAGGTAGCACTCCTGGGGATCCTCCAAGTACGGATGGAAGGGATTAGGGAGGGGGTACATAAGAGGGCATTCCTATCCAGAAACAAGGGGCGCTGGCTCAAGATGACACACTGCTCAAAGTGACCTCCCATGAGCGGAGGATTTGGTGCGGTGTAGAGTGGTGATGTGAAGTGCACGACAACAAATGTGTTTTGCTCCACAAAGAGGGAGGGGCGCCCTCCGAGGGGGTGAGCTTCTCCCTCAATTCGCAAATTCGATTGACCGACTTGCCCAGAGGTGGCGCTGGCCAGGGGAAAGGAGCCAGCCCCAATTCTTCGCTACACCGAGTCTTGCACCGACGTGGCGCAATTGAATGGCTTGGTGCCTGCCATCACTCGGGGGCCGTTCGCCGGCCAATTTTACAGGGGCCGTTCGCTGGCCAATTTTTCACCGGCACGGCGAGGGAAATCAGGCATGGGGAACATCGATCGAGGCTTCGTGAGTTCGCCGAACCAAATTTGCGAAACGTGACGTCAGCATGCGAAAACGTCGCGTCGGTTCGGTCTCCCCAAACCAATTGCCCCCAAATCGCGTGCTCCTTCTCATGCCAAGCCCGAAGCGCGGCCATCAGCCGCCCAGAGCTGCCAGGCAAACTCCGTGCCACACCTCATACTGCAAAATCGTGGTATGAGGCAGGCCAATATTGGCATGCCTCTTGGCTGGGCAGGTTTACGAACCCAAAAAAAAAACTGCAGCCACTTCCCCTTCAATCCTACCCGTCGATTTGCGCAATTGCACCAGCTCATACCCATCCAATCGGTCGCATTTTGAAATGTTAAAAAAATGGGCAATTTTGACAAAATTGTGTGAATCGCATTTTCTCCCTTAGATTTTCCACGAAAGTGCGATGGGCTAAGAGGGCTTTTGATGGGCCCCACTCTTCACTGTCCGCGAGTTTGTCTTATCCAGTCCTGCAGTCTTGACCGACGTAATCATGAGCCGGCGACGTTATGATTACCAAAGTACGGGGGCACAAATTTTTTTTTTACGTAGGTTTGGCTGCGCAGATTCCGTGCGCGCGGGATATGGTCGCCCGTTCCCCTCCCCGTTCCCCTCGGAAAATTTCCAGCGAACGGCCCCACAGTGGCACGGAGAGGAAGGGCTGGCATGCAGAACATTAAACGAGGGTTCGTTGGGTCGCCAAAAGTTTAGTGAGACGAATGACGTCATTATGCGACGGGTTTGGTTTAGTTGGCGATTTCCAAACCTAGAACTCCCAAGTCGCGTGCCTCTTCCCGTTCCCCCCAAAAACGCACAAAATCCGTCGCCCAGAGCTCAGGGGCAAACTTAGTGCCATACCCCCCACACAACTAATACCACCAAGGTCGTGGTATTGAGCGGAGGGGTTTCGGCATGGCGCGCAGAGCTGGCCAGCGCACTCGCGTTTAATTGGGCAATTCGAATTTGAATGGTCGGGGATTTTTCTCGTGGAAGGTCCCCACATCTGAAAGGTGTCACTGCACATTGTAGGCAAATTTGTTTTACTCGTTTCTGCAAGCTTGACCATTGCCATAATTTAACTTGACTGCCTTGACTTGGGGTCCGCGCGGGCACAAATAAAATTATCAAATGCGTTCGGCCACGTAACTTCTGTTCGCCCGGGAGACTGTCGCCCATGCCGCTCCTCGTGCCCCTTCCCCTTCCCGTCAAAATTACCAGCGAACGGCCCCTCGGTGCAGAAACGGCGGGAGACAGTTCTGGAATCTGGAGAAAGGGTGGGCCCGTCATCATCATCATGTCACATCACTAGCGGTCGGCAAACTTGGTTGGGTGTGACCGTGAAACCGACAGGGGAAACGATCGGGAGGACTCGAGTTTGTTTGGGATGGTTGCTTTGCACTCCGCTGCTTGGTTGTCAGTGGTATACCTCCATCTCATGCGTAGGGCGTGTGTCCTCGTGTCCGAAGTTAGGCAAAATTCAGACAATTGCGAAAGTAACAGTTGTCGCCAATGTCGAAAGTCTTTTCGTAAGTTCGTTAGAAAACGTCGCCAAATATGAACATTTGGAGGACCCACACCGTTCGAATATGCAAATACGAACGGTCAGCAGGTGTCCATTCGAACGGGCGCCACTTGCGCGACAAATTTCGGGCAGCGGAATTCCACGAAATCCAGATCAAGCTCGGCAGGCCGTGCGACTCGGAATTAAGCGTCGCATATACCCGATCTCGCAAGCAGTGGAGGGGCTCCAATTTGATCGGGGGCTCCCAGCAGCCTCGGGAGGTGATGAATGGGTACGAACGGGGGTTGGTTGAGACTCTGCGACACTCGTGAAGTTTGCGAGGTGCGTTCTGTCACCCAAAGCCGCCGTAATTCGAATTTCGATACTTCGAACGCGGGCCATGGGGGTCCATGATGCAATCACCGTATCCAAAGCAGGGCTTATGTTAGGTTTTTGAGCAGCTCTGGCGCTCAGGGCTCCCTTCGAATTTCGCCCTGAAAAACCAGGGTCTGAGCATGCACTGCCCTGATTTTTCAGGGCCGGCCGAAGAAATGCACGGAGGGCGCACTTTTCCAAGGATTATAATTTTAGGTTGATCCACGCTCCGCGGCTCATCGGAGTCACATGTGTTATACTCCTTCCCAACTAGTAACCTGGTAGCCGGGTCCTAGGAAGAGTGACGGGTGTTAGGAGATTCGGAGAAACTTGTATTCTAGCGGGGGGCATCGGGAAGGGGAGGGTGTGGGTAGTGGCAAAAATCAGGATCGCCAAGAAATATAATTGGATTTTCCAGGGTTATCTTGAGATCCTCCCGGATTCTGTTAGGGCTGGGAAAAAATAATCCGAAAACAATAAGGGCTGGTCGAAAAACTACCTTAGAATTTCAGTCAAGTCAGGAAAAATGCCCTGATAACATATGCGCTGATCCGAAGCCGTGTTTGCGGTGTTGTACGAATATCGCAGCATGCTGTTCATACACTTCGGAAATTCGAAATCGTTCGAATTTTAACCAATCTCGGCCAAGGACACACGCCCTTACAGTGAACACTGCCAGCCAGGTCTACACAAAGTGTGGGGGGAATTTGACGGACGGACGACGTGTGAGGTGACCACTGACCTGGACATGTCGTGATTCGCCAAGCAGCGGTTGATGTCGTCTGGCATACAGTATCGCAAAAACGAAAACAGAGTTACCTTCACTGTCATCACATCCATGGAGTGCCTCCTAGAAATGATCATAAGTGGAATGCACAACCCTCTATGCAGACTTTCTAACTCCAATTCACCTACCGTATCCACCCGTATAGAGGACCCTAGGGGAGTGTAGGGCGAACAACTTTTTTTGGGGGTGGTGCATTTAACCAAAATTTAAAATATAAGCCCCGAGGCTTTTACGAAAATCCAACTTAACATATTTTAGACAAAAATTAGTGTAATTTTCAAGTCCTTAGCGCATTTCGATGTTCAATGTAATGGAGGATCGCAAAAATTTGAAGGGTGGGGCCTATAATCAATTTTTGTCTATAGGCCCCATCTTTCGATCAAATGACCCAGTGTCCCAATCCCATGGCGAGGCACTTGTCAGGGTGAATACGGTACCTCACAAAGGCTAGTACACGATGCTAGGGTGGACATGTTTCTTCGGTTTGTTTTGTTTTGTTTTTTCTGTTTTTTATTTTTTTCAAGCCAATCAAGATTGGAGAAGTGAACTTCATGAACAAAATGAGCATAATACCAATGATCAGGATGATCATCATTATGAACAATACAATGTAGCTTTCCTCTTCGAACAAGATGAGCTAATAATGTATGGCTAGATTTGTGAAAACTACCATATAACACAATACAATAGACATGTTACGACCATGTTTGCCTTGATTCCCAGAAACCTTTAAACCAACAATTTATTATAAAATTCTACTATTAACATTTTTTGTTATGTACACTTTTATCTTCCCTCTATTCCCTCCTTTATGGCACGTATATGTTTATATTAGCATATCATAGTGCTGAAGTGAAAGAAAATGACTAGAACAATGACATACAATGGAATATAACCTAATGGGTTGTACTCCCTACAGCACAACCATGTATAGTCTATAACAATATACAATGATATATTTGATACACCTTCTAGATTGGATAGAGGCAGTGCTTGGTGAGAAAGAAGCATCTCAGGGTGGCACTACTAGTCCAACCTCTGAGGCAGGGGTCCAAAGACCAGTCAAACGAGTACAGACAAGGCAAGAGCAAGACCAGGGCGGCACTACTAGTACAGCCACTGGAACAAGAGCCACAAGGCCAGTCAGGGTAATATATATGAAGGTCTGTACACAATCAAGGTCCTAGCAAGTGAGAGGCTACAGGAACGAAACCTAGCTGTACACAGTGCCGCTGATGATATTTAGGCGCAAGCGCCTTAGTAAAGATATCAGCTGTGTTGGCACCGGAGGCCAAGTGTACTACGCGGGCCTGGCGACGCTGCTGCAGCTCGCGCAGGAGGAAGTACCACAGATGGATGTGCTTCGCTCTGCCCTCAAGTCGTGGCTCCCAATACAGGAGAATCATGGCCCTGTTCTCAGCGAACAAGACCGGGGCAGAGCTAGGCCGCTCACCCAGGTCAGTGAGCAAGAAGGTCAACCAGCGGAGCTCCAGTGCCGCCGTGGCACCTGCTCCAGAGCCAGCGTAGATCTCAGCCTTACAGCTAGACTGGGCAATAGACGAGGAGCGGGTGGACCTCCACGAGATGGCACTTGTACCAAGGCTAAAACAGTAGCTCTGTGAGGACCTGAGAGTCTCGGCGTCGTCTGCCCAAGAAGCGTCTGTGTGCCCGGTAAGGACCACTGGTCTACGTCCTCATACCTTTAGCCCCATGCCCGATGTACTTGCTAGATAGCGCAAAACCCTCTTAGCTGCCGACCAGTGCTGTGGTCGGTGTCTGCCGATGGCCACAAAGCGAGCCAGGATGCTGAGAGGGTATGCGAGATCTGGAGGAGTACAAGTCATCTGGTACATGAGGCAACCCACTAGCTCTGCGTAAGGACCACTAGGCTCTACAGCCTCCTCCGGCACTGGAGCAGAGAGTCTGTGGTCTACAGGCAGAGGGGTGGGCTGTGCGGAAGAGAACTGAAGGCCGAACCTCTAAAGGACCTGTCGCACCAAGTGTGACTGTGAGAGAGTGATGGTGCACGCTGCTCTGTCCCTAGAGATCTGCAAGCCAAGGTAGCGACGCAGCTCTCCTAGGTCAGTGCAGGTGTGTCTCCTCAGCAGCTCGGCCTTCATGGAGGCCAGCGCGTCTCTGTCTGGAGTTGCAAAGACCAGGTCATCTACGTAGACATGGATGTAGAACGGGGTCTGGCTAGAACGGACGAAGAGCGAGGGGTCAGCAGACGAAGGGAAGAATGGCAAGTCAGCAAGTGTAGCACGCGGCGTGTCGTGCCACTCACGGGGCGCCTGTCGCAAGCCGTAGATGGGGCGCCGGAGGAGCCACTTGGTGCCAGAGGGAAAGGTACAAGAGAAGCCCTGGGAGCGGCGCATGTAGACCTGCTCGTGTAGACTGCCCTGGAGGAAAGCTGTGGATAAGTCGAGGGAGTGCAGCTCGTAGTCACGCTATGCTGCTACGTGTAGTAGTGCCCGAAGAGTGGTCATCTTCGGGGTCGGGGCGAAGGTCTGAAGGAAGTCCACCCCCTCACGCTGGCTGAAGACTCGAGCAACGTAGCGCGCCTTGAAGACAGGCGGCTCTCCAGGAGGGCGCTTCACCTTGAAGAGCCACCGGCCATCGACTACGTTCACCCCAGGTCGGGAAACTGCGTCGACGAAGGTACCGGTGGATCTCCAAGATGCCATCTCCTTCTCCATGGCAGCTATCCACTGAGAGGCCTTGGGTCCCAAGGTGGCCTCAGCGTACACTGAGGGAAAAAACTGTCCAGATGCAGAGGCTCTATTGCATTTTTTAGCCATAATTTCAGAGAATGATTAAGCCTTAATGTTAGAACATTCTTGTGTCATGGGCACATGTAGTCTCAACTTTGTCCCTTGGTGTTAGCTCGTTTACCTCATACAAACATGCTCACGACACATTATACATACAATGTCATCATCCGGACAGTTTTTTCCCTAATCATCAGAAGATCTACTAATCCAGATTCTAGAAGCTTGTCCATCTTCCCCCAGCCTTGATCACAGCATGCACACACTTCGGCATGCTGTCTATGAGCCTCTTTAAAAAATCTGTGGGAATCCGCTCCCACTCCTCCTGGATCCGCTCCCAAAGTTCCACCATTCCTGATGGTGGCCGCTCGTACTTGGACAGTTCCATTTTGAGGTGAGCCCAGAGATGCTCGATCGGGTTAAGATCAGGGGAGGAGGAGGGCCACACGAGCACGGAATAGTCCTGCTCCCCAAGGTATTCCTGCACTAGGCGACACTTATGCTTGGGGTCGTTATCATGTTGGAATATGACTTTACATAGCGTGAGGCTATAGAACTCAATAGTGGATGTGAGTTCATCCTGTAAAATGCTGCGATACAATGGCCCATCCATCCTCCCATCTATCTTGCACATAAAACCCATCATTCTCTGAAATTATGGCTAAAAAACGCAATAGAGCCTCTGCATCCGGACAGTTTTTTCCCTCAGTGTAATTGTCTTAAAGCCTATATATTGTGGCTGGCTCCTCCTTCCACGAAGACTATATATATTTTCCCCTTGAACCCTATCCTCTAAGTAAATGGGGTAATCCAGCGCCGCACCCTCCTTATTCAGCCGAGTTTGGCCGATTGAATGGATCGGTACCAGTACTCGATGAGGGTCATCGGTCACGGGCGAGTAGGTTCAATTAGTAGTAGGCCCGTTAACTACTGATACTAAGCATTTCCCTAGTTGCTGGAACTTCCCTGCCCCAGATTCCGCTACTTCTGTTCCTCTGGGCATTCCGACTTGCGGTGCCCCTTCCTGTTAGACCCAAAACAACGACCTTTAAAGGCAGTAACTGCTGAGTTCGAAGTTGTAATCGCGTGTACAGTGGCATGCTTGATTGGTCCCCGAGTGCGATTTTCATAGCAGGAACCCGCACTTGGCCCGTAGAATGAATCCAACTGCTCAGCAACCCTCTGCGCCTCCATCAAATCTGTAATTTCTTGAACTTGTATTTCTCTGCATCGAATTCCCGCGATGTATTTGTTGAACTAAGGGTCAGGGTGCATATAGCCAACTTGGTCGCATAGATTCTTGAAGCCGCTGGTATGGTCCTCGACTGATCCGAGTTGGCGCCACGTGCGAAGGCGGTCGCGCGCTTGACTGCTTGCATTGACGTGTTCAAAGCGGTGATGAATTCCGGCGCACCACGATTGACACGTGCTGTACTCGTCCACCTTGCAATAATTTCCTGCCCAGTAATTGGTCGTGCAAAAACGCCCGATCACGCGCGGCGTCGTATCCGACTCCTGCGACTGAATTATCTACTGCCACCAATAAATCGCCGATCCACGTAGGAGCGAGATGGCGTATCAGATTTTTTTACGCATCGTTGACGACGAGGTTGTAGTCGTAAAAAACATTTAGGTGGAAAATCCACCCCCTGACTTACAACTTGCCACGCTGCTTGGGTTGAATGTGGGCGGCCTTTGCGTCTTGATGATTCATGGCGCATGTTGACATTCGCAGTTTGCAGGCCGGTAGAAGAGGTAAGTGGGGGCGGTAGGTTGACGTTCACCCCTTTGCCAACTTCCGTTCGTCCAATCAATCATAGGGGATTGTTCGTTGATCCCTCCGGCGAAGCCGCAAGTGGTCGTTGATTGTCGCCAGGTATTTCGAGACGCTATTGGATTACTTGCTCCTGTTGTCCTTGGTTTGTCGTTGGTGCGATCGTGTCGTTTCGTGTCTGAGGCAATCGACTCCATAGTGCAGATCACTCAGATTCAGCTTGGGCCGTTTCAGCTTGCAGACGGGCCATCTTTTGCCGGTACAACTCGTAAGTAAGACGGACTTTTTCGAGAGTAACTACACTTTCTTCATGAGTCATGGCTAGGGCTCATTTTTCGTGAGTTGGCGCTGGGCTCGTTCCAGAATTTGAACGGGCAGAGTTATCAGGGTTTCCAAAATTTATAGAAGTGGTATTGCGGGGGGCTCCGGGCAGATCAGAATTCGCCAGGGGGGCAATCCGGATAAAGCTGCCAAGAATTACCTCCCCCCCCCCCCCCCCCCGCTTTCCCCTCCTCGCACCTGGGTGGCAGAGACATTTTTTCGGCTAAGTCCCCAACATCTAGAAACAATCCCCACAGAGTCCCCGAACCCAAGAAATTCGGCTGAGTTCCTCACAGGCAGTTATAACTCTTCCCACACCTGCACAACAAAAAAAATTCGGCCAAGTCCCCAACTCCAGCAGCATTCCTTCCATAACCCCGCAACCAAGTTCCCCACGCACAGATATACCGTGCTCCTCCTACCTGCACCACCTCAAACCCAGAATTTTTGGCTAAGTCCATCACAGCCGGGACCATTCCTTCCTTGACCCTTGAGGAATTTGGCTAAGTCCCTCCCAAACAGAGATACTCCTCTCACCTACACCCACGAAACTTAAAAAAAAATCGGCTAGCCCTCACTGCAGGAACATTCATGTCTTTAACCTATAACCTAGGTAATATGGCTAAGTCTCCCTTCCACAGAGATACCCCTCCCACGCAGACGACCATAAACCTATAATATTCGGCGTCCCTCACAGCCTGGGAAATTTCTCCTACAGCCCCCCACGCACACGCAGTTACGAAGATTTGGCAAAAACGTTTAGCCAAACCCCCCCACTCAGGGTCCTAGCAAGTGAGAAGCAACAGGAACTAGACCAAGCTATACACAGTACCGCTGATGATCTTTAGGCGCAAGCACCTTAGTAAAGATATCAGTAGTGTTGGCACCGGAGGCCAAGTGGACTGCGCGGGCCTGGCGGAGCTGCTGTAGCTCGCATAGGAGGAAGTACCGCAGTTGGATGTACTTCGCTCTACCCTCCAGTCGAGGCTCCTGACACAAGAGGATCATATCCCTGTTGTCAGCGTACACGACCAGGGAAGAGCTAGGCCACTCACCTAAGCAAGAAAGTCAACCAGCGGAGCTCCTGTGCCGCCATGGCACTAGCGTAGTTCTCAGCCTCATAGCTAGATTGTGCAACAGACGACGAGCGGGTGGACCTCCACAAGATGGCGCCTGCACCAAGGCTAAATCAGTAGCCCTCAGAGGACCTGAGCGTCTCAGCATCGTCTGCCCACGAAGCGTCCTTGTGCGTTGTAAGCACCATTGGCTTGCGTCCTCCTAGCACTAGCCCCATGCCCGATGTACTTGCTAGATGACGCAAAACCCTCTTAGCGGCGGACCAGTGCTGTGGTCGGTGTCTGCCTGTGGTCACAAAGCGAGCCAGGATGCTGAAAGGGTATGCAAAATCTAAACGAGTGCAAGTCACCAGGTATATGAGGCAATCCACCAGCTCTGCGTACGGACAACTAGGTTCTACTAACTCCTCATGGACTGGAGCTGAGAGCATGTGATATACTGGCAGATGTGTGGGTTGTGCAGAGGAGAACTGAAGACCGAACCTCTGAAGGACTTGGCGTACCAAGTGTGACGACGGACGGCCGGCGGCTACGAACGGCTGGTGGCTACGGGCTACGAGCGGCTGGCTGGCGGCTACGGGCGACGGACGGCTGGCGGCTCCGGGGCGACGGGCGGCCATCGGACGGCTATCGACGAGGGCTAACGGTGGGCGGCTAGCGAAGGGCAGCTAGGGCTAGGACTAGGATAAGGGCGGAAGCAAGGGTGGCGAGGATGACCTAACCTAGCGCTCTGATACCATTTCAGAGAAAAGTATTGATTAGAAACAAGGGATATAACGGGAGTATAAGGTTGGGTGTTGTACTCACTAAGAGCACGAACCATTCTAGCCTATAACTTACATATACAATATGTGTATAAGTTGACAGGGAATCTCGAAGAAACAGAGTTCCAAAATACCTTAGTGTGAGCCCTAGTCATGGCGTTAAACGACAAGGGATCCACAATTTTGCGGAATGTTTTGGGCGGCTTTCGGCATGCTAGCACTACGGACAGAGTCATGGCTGTAGGTAATTATCGATTACTATTACCAAGACAACGGTTATGCAGTAAGCACAGGGCATCAGCCTCCCTAAGTGCCAGTATTGCAGCGAAACTAGAGTGCACAGCTGAGGATCGTTGGCTCTGATGGCCAGGTGTAATGAAGGGCAAAGAGAGTGTGTCGAATAATTGAGCAGCGATGAAAAACAATACTACGAGGCAACATCAAAACAGCAGGGAGTATCGATATATCTAGCCTAGAGCACACGGTTGTAATTCAGCAAAGCTACGGCGTGTGGTTCGTAAATTGGTGCGAAGCGCCCAGATCATGAAACAACAAGGTGGGAAAATTGCACTCGGGTCGTCAAGAGGCCTGGTACAGTCGATGCCCAGCCTTATCGCAGCTCAACCTGGCGCCCAATCAGAATCCTTTCTCAAAACCCCCGATATACGTGCAATGTGAAATCCGTTTGAGTCACTCATGATTGCGTCTGCGACCAGTATATAGCAAGGGACAAGTCGTTGCCGACGAGGTTTCGTCGCCACGGAACTGTGCACCGCCATCGCCTTATCGCTTCACAAGAGTCGCACACTGGCAACAAACATCGCCACACAAGCCCCCCCCCCCCCCCCCCCCCCCCACCCCCCCCCCCACAAATACCCACCCATTTTGTCGTGTGCTCGTGCGAAACCCTCATTTGCCCGTGGCGAGGGACAGCGAAATACTTGACCGATTGAATCCCCGGCACCCTAAAATCTTTTGCGACTCTGACGAGCTTCGTTTGTACAGACGATGTCCGCAAAGTGCCCTGCCCAAAAAAAATCCCAATTGCCCCCCCCCGCCCAATAGCAGAAGTTTACGGGCAGTATCCGTTTCGAGAGAGTCCCCCGCGCCGGCTACTGTGCTGAGTCCTCATGACAGCGGCGATGAACATGCGGACAGCGACGAAGCAGTTGCAGCCTTCTGGTTTTCGCCACATATTTTCGGACGGCGTCGCGAGGAAGGTTCGTCCAGGCCCAAATGACCTTTCGCATTTTTCGCGAAGCCGCGAACGACACGAGGGCAATGGAAACCAACGGAACACCACAAATGGGAAACGCCTCGATGACTCAGCATGGCATGACCCCTAGGCAACTGACTCAACTAGAGCCTTATTCCGTCGAAACAACTGCACACTTATCTTTGCCGCACGACTAGTGAAATCGAGCCTTCAAAGCGACGGTGTTCCGAAAACCCGTCATCGCTTACATCCTCGAAGTGGTAAACACCGGAAAGAGAGAACGGGCCCCACCACCAAACTCAACTTTCCCCGTGAACAGTGACATTTCGCCAGGGCCTCAAAGGCCTCTCGTTATTTTCGCCGAGTCGCGTACGACACGTTGGCAAGGGGAACAAGCTGCGCACCGCGAATTCTGACCCTCATGCAGCGGAAATTAGCCAACCCCTGTTCACACTCGACAATGCAAACTTGAGTGAGGCCCGCGAAGAGAACTAAGTAACTATTTCAACCTATAAACGCCTGATAAAATCGCTTTGCAACACTTACTCGACGGCTACAGCCAAACGTACAGGTAAGGCAACGGCTAAATCACATGTCACAAACACGGCCTAGCATACCACCCCACACGATAACACTAGAGGTGGCCCAACACTATGAATAACGAGCTCAAACTTCCCCTGCACATCAACCACGTAGTTTGCATCGAGAACCACCATGCCTCGAGTTCATCGCCGAGCTCAGCTCCCCCTGGAGGTGAAGCGCGCGATTTGCAAGCACCACGCAGACTACCCTCATCTCCGCCAGGAAGATTTGGCTCGATGGTGCTTCAGTCGGTACGGATTCAAGCCCGACCGCTCTACCGTCGGGAAAGTCCTCCGCGACGAAGTTCGTTGGTTCAGAGAAGATGCGCTTGCATGCGACCGTCGCATCCGCGGAGGACGACACCCCGACGTCGAGGCTTTGATCCTACGTTGGGTGGACAGCGCAGGACCCGCGGGAATCCCACTGACGCTCAAGACAATTCAGGCGCAAGCGATGATGTTCGCATGTGCCTTGGGGAAGCCCGACACCTTCCTTGTATCTATTGGATGGGTTCGGCGCACCTTGCGGCGGCTGAACATCCGATGCCTCACACAGTCAGGGGAAGCGGCGGATCAGGACCTTGGCGCGGTTATGACAAGCAAAGTGCAGCTGCCAGCATTTTTAAGTCACGTCGGCGTCCGCCCACGCGACGTTCTCAACTTCGATGAAACAGCTCTGTTTGTCTCGGCACTACCTCGGAAGACGTGGGGACGTCGACGGTGGGGAGGGCGGAAGGTGGCAAAGGAGCGGCTCACCGTCGCGTTCCTGTGCAATGCGGACGGCTCGACCATATGGCGCCCTCTTATAATCTCCAAGTCTCGCCGCCCGCATGACTTTCGGCCCGATTACGACCCCAACCCCTACTGCTACTGGCGCCACAACGAGCGCGGATGGATGACGTCTAAGGTGAGCCCGCCGCAGTGTAAAAAAACTTTTCCCAGTTGCAGCTATGAAACATTGGCGTATGCACGATAGTGACACGTTTATGCCACATACAACGTGCACGCGTCTCACCGTGTGCTCTCTTCCCAACCTGCCCCACCCCCGTTAATGTTCTTCCTCTCCGCAGCTGTTCACGGCGTTCATGGAGCAGCTCAACGCTGCAATGTTTGCCGAAGGCCGCCACGTCTTCGTACTCGTGGACAACGCGTCGAGCCACAATCTTCTCTCCCCCGAAGTCATAACCGAAGATCTTTTCGGTTTCCGCACCCGCGCCCTCTCCAACCTCCGCCTCGTGTATCTCCCCCCCAACACCACATGCTTTACGCAGCCCCTAGACCAAGGCATCATCGCCATGGTTAAGGCGCGGTATCGCTCCAGGTGGCTCGAGGAGCTCACCGGACGGTGGGGCGCGAGGGGAGCCGCGAGCGCCCTGGTCCGATTCCGCCCGAGCATGCGGGACATCGTGGAGTGGGTGTGGGAGGCATGGTCCGGCGTCGGCGCGCACACCATTCAACGGTGCTGGTGGCGCACCGGTTGCCTCCCCGATGAGTGGGTGGCAGACCTTGAGCACGTGCCCGCCCCCCCGCTCCCATGCGACGACCTCCCCGATGACGAGCGCGACGAGGGGACGGACAGCCCGTTCAGCGACCTCGACGACGATGAGACCCTCGACGACGTCATCGAGGGCGTCGGCCTCCAAATCGCTGCCCTTGAGCTCGGGCCGAGCGCTATGTCGGCGGCCGACTTCGTTGCCATCGACGACGCGCAGCCCACGTGCGCCGAGGCGGACGATGATCCGCTTGCCGACGAGCCGTCGTCGCCGGCACGGCGCGACGCGTGGAACTCGCCGCCCCTTGACGCATTCCGCGCCTTCGGCGATGCTGGTGACCGTGCGCGCCGCCGCGCGGCGAGGGCGGCGTGCGAAATGTTGATTGGGTACGCGCGGGCCACGTCGGTTTCGCCGCGAGACCTCCTCGCATTGTTTGACATCCGTAACCCGGTGGTCGTCAACCGGCTTCAGCGTGCGTCTCCACTCCCTGACCTCAACGCACCCGCGGCTAGACCGCCCCGCTCCCCCCCTCGTGGCCGCATCCTACCTTGGTCGATTGCCGGGGGAGAGCGCCGACGGGAGCTGTACGCACAGGGCGTGGGGGCCTCCATGGACGGGCTCTTGGGCCCGGCGGAGTGGATGCGACGTCCATTCGGCAGTGAGTAGAGCGCGGCCACATGGGTTATTCGCGCTCTAACTTGGTTCATCCGGGCATGCGGTGTTTGGAAGAGCTTTTTCACATGGCTGTATGGTTGCCTCGGTGGTACAGGGTGGATGTGTCTCTCTCATGTTAGAGTTACAAGTGCTTGGGTGAGACATGGTGTGTCCCATGTCAGTGTGCAGCTGCCTTTTGGTTGTTGAGCTTTGTGAGGCTGAGGTGCGGCTGTTTGTCACTGTGTCGAGCCATTTCCATGCTGCAAATGTCATGTTCGTGAGCTGTTGGTTGACCTAATGAAACAGCACTTGGGGTGGCTTCTGTTCGACACAGTGCAAAACAGCGTAACCCTGGTTACATATGCAATCCAAACTCTGCCACCCAAACCTTCCCCTATTGCGACAAAAAAGTTACCAACGTGCTCACCCTGAATCCCTCGCTCCTAGCAGCGAAAGCGGGCGAAATACCAATTCGACAGAAGCCCCCGCGGCTCGAAAAAGTGGCGTTCCTCTCTCGGGCTCAGGCTGTACCAGTTCACAGAGGGGCTGAATTTTGCGTGGCAGTGTCCTCAGGGCCAGCTATTGACAGGAGGGTCAGACAAACTCGGCGATGTGGACCACGACAGATCACCAAGGAGAGGGGCCGATATCTAACGGCAGGCAACGACCGAAACGCTGAAGGCAAAAAGTGCAGCCCGAGGCTTGATGTCATACAGGTGCCAAAAGATTTCGTAATTTCGATGGGAGCTTTCCCCTCACCTGGTGCAGATAGCGTATGTTGCTGGTACAAGAGTGCCCAATCTTCTGCTCCCAGCAGCGACCTCTTCCCTCCAGCTCGCTTTTCCTTTCATACCTAATCACCCCAAGTGTTCTAAATTCTAATGCACAGAACTATGTTACAGTGCTAAGCGCAAACTTCCAGTTCAGGGAAGGAAATCCTATGAATCTTGGACCGGCCCCTACCCTGAATGGACGACAGGGATACGTCATTCAACCAGAAGCACCACCGCCATGCATGCAGGTCACAGGATATGATCACAACACAAGAGCCGTTTAAAACTGTTACACCTGACGTCCAATCAATTCTCATTCATTAGATGCGAAGTGTCTATTTACAGTTTCATTAGTCCGAACGTACGGGCAACGGCACAATCGACACACGCTCAAAAATCTGTAACAGTTACCACACCTGATACGGAGACCTCCAAACGTGCAGACGGGACGTTCTCATGCCCTTCACTGTTGCCCGAGGAACGCAAAACAAACAACAATGGACACCCGCTTTAGACTTGAAAATGCAAATGAGGTAACCAGACTACCCTGTACTAACCCAAATCGCTCGTGAAAGTAAGTGCTCGACTCTGGAGTACCCGCCCGAACAAAAACTAGGCTGAAAAGGACAACGTGTAGTTGTTACGTCGAATTTACTTCTTCGCCTTTGGCACTATTCCACCTCACAGCTTAGCCTCAGTTCAGTACCGTAGGAGGGCGGAGGTCAGAGAGCTTCCATCTCCGTACGTACTTCTATTTTCTCTCTGTATGGATTGTGCATGGTGCCTGAGCACAGTAGCCTTCCGTCATGAGTCGGTCCCAATCTATGACTGAGACCGTTGGACGGGCAACACAGGACACTCTCCATGGCACGGCGGCAGAACGCCCAGAGCGTTCAGCGAGTTTTCCAGTAGTAGGCCAGGCTATGCGGGATAATGCCAGCTTTAGAGGCGAACAGGCGCACCACGCGGCGGGGGGGGGTGCGCGAGATGGCGAGGCGGAGGCATTTTGGTGGCCTGCTAGGTGGATGATGCCCAAATGGCGATGGCACATGCAGCTGCTCTTAACCGCCGGCGCAGCACTCGTTTATCTGGGCATCGGTGCGATCGAGTTCGTCATTTGCAATCTGCGGCTGCAAGGCCAGCTCTCCACCGTGTGGCTGCCCACCGGCTTTGCCTATTTTACGAGTCTCGTGAGTCCGTTTTTAGTCACCGCGCTGTGGGCAACTTGATTATTGAGACATCAAATTCGCCCTGCCAGTGTCAGGCCAGTAATACCCTGGAAGAACAGTCTGAGCGCCGCTGTCTCCTCGCTTTCCTCCCTTCTCGTCACCCATTCGTACCTCCTGCCATCCTGACCATCTCGCCGCTTCCCCGTTCGTTCCCCTTACCACCCGACCAGTGTCTCGGTCCTCGCATCGCGGTGGGTCTATTTATCGGGAACCTGCTCTTTAATCTCTGGTTCGCCACGGCACAGCCCGACGCGCCCGCGTGGGGGTTAGTGACAGCGGGTGCGGTGCTGTCGATGACCAACGCGCTGCAAGCCGTCGTCGCCGCGCATTTCATCCGCCAGCCCGCCGCTGCCCTCGCCGCCGCTGCCGCTGCGCTTGTTCCGCGCGCGTGCACGGCCGCGCCCGCCACAGGCCGCGGGGAAGGCGGGGTGGCGACGGATGAGTGCGATTATGAGGGCAGCAGCGGACGGACAGAGGCCGTGCGCGCATGCTGCACTGGCAAGCGGGGGACGGCGGAGGTAGAGAGCGGGAGCTGGGGGGACGAAGAGAGAGGCGCATGGGGGGAAACGCGAGAGGGCGAGGGAGAGGAGGCGGCGCCGGAGCAGGGAGCGCGCATGTACCATGAGACGACGCCGCTGGATAGCGCGCAGGACGTGGTGCAGATGATGGTGGTGACGGCCATCGCGGCGCTGCTGGCCAACGGCCTGCAGGCCGTGGTGATGGGGCTGTGCCACCTGCTCGACGCCGCTGACTCCGCAAGGTGCGTGATGCTGCCATGCGCTGGGTAGGGGGGAGGGGACACGCAATCGAGGCGGGGATGGGCAAGAACGAGGCGAGGGCTTTCGGGGAAAAGGGGAGCGAAGAATAGAGCAGCTAGGAATAGAGGCGCGTGGTTTGAGTGCATGCGATGACGTGTTTCCACCCTGTGGTGCGTTGGCCTTGCGCGGCAGGACGTTCGTCATCTGGTGGCTCGCTGACTTCGCTGGCGTCGTCTGCTTCCTGCCGCTCCTCACCTACTCCCTCTGGTCCGCACGCCGCTGCCTCCTCCGCCCCATTCGCCGCTACGGCTGGCACCGAGGGTACGGTCCATGTCCACTGCCGCCAGGCACATTCATGCATCCCGCCCGCCCTGTACCCTCCCTCCCTCCCTCCCTCCCTCTCTCCCTCTATCGCCTCTGCCGCATCTCCTTCATTCGGCATTCCCTTGGTCAGCCCATCGTTTCCAGCGCACCTCTTGCGCGCTGCTCACGTGTTCGCCCCTGTGTGTGCTGTGCGGTGTTGCGTGCGCAGCGTGCGCGCCATAGCATCAGCTTGCGTGTGGCGGCGCTGGCAGGTGCTGCGAGTGGTGGAGGTGGCGCTGCTGGGGGGGCTGCTGGGCATTCTGCTGCTGCTGCTCTTCACGCCCGTCGTCGCCTCGGAGGAGTGGCTCGTCGCGCTGCCCTACCTCTTCTTCCCGCTCCTCATGTGGGCCGCTGTGCGCTTCAACCGCCTGTACGCCACCCCACTCGCCACCTCCTCTGCTCGTATCTCCTTCTCCATTACCACACACCTGCCTTCCGTGCAACTTCCTTTTCCTCTTTTTACCAGCCAGCCCAACCTCCCCCCCCCCCCCCCGACCTCCCCTCCCCCCCTTATCCTTTTTCCTGCCCGTGTGCGGTGAGCGGCGGCAGCTTCCTGGCGTGCGTGGTGTTCGTGGTGGCGGCGCTGACGAGCTTCGCGACGGCGAGGGGGTGGGGGCCCCTGCAGCGGGCGTCGGTGATGGCGTCGGAGCTGCAGGCGCAGGGGCTCGTGTGCGTGCTGTCCGTGGTGGGCGTCGTGCTGGGCGCCGTCGTGCGCGACACGCGCAGGCTTCGACGGCAGCTGAGGGCCATGAACGCCACGCTGGAGAAGCAAGTGCTGCACCGCACGCTGCAGCTGACACTCACCAACCAGGCACGTCAAGCCCACGCATGCACGCAGGCAGCACTGCCCCCCATTGCATGGCGTTCATTGCGGTGGTCGTCCATCCCATCTCGTGCCTTTTTTTTTTTTTTTTTTTTTTTTTGTGTGTTAATAATGATTTTTATCATGGCCAGGATCCTATAGAATCTGCGATCAACGCTAGCTGCCTAGCAAAATGCTAGTAGGAAGGAAAACACTTCCCACCCAAGCCCTGTAATACTTGGAGAGCGGCAGCTGCTAAGGAGGACGGAACGCATCACCGTAAGTCTTCGTGCAGGCTAGGGACACCAGTGGAGGAGAAGGTTAGGAATCTCTTAACACGTGCCAGCTTAACTCTGGCAAGGAAAATCCGCTCTTTCTTCTTCGAGCGACGCGTTCCGCGGTAGAAGAAGTTTTTAGATGTCGATAAGAACAGGGCGAGGATAAGATGTAGGACCGCCATCGCTGGAAGAGAAGGACGGTCGTGAACCTCGTCACAGCGAGCGTTCCAGAGACCTTTAGCAGCCGCCCCGACAAGCAGGCTCCAAGGGGCGTGTCGTCCGTTGCGTTGTAGGAGTGGGAACTGACAGCACTCCGCTGGAATAGTGATGCCGAGGTGCAGTCGAGCCGTACGTTGTAGCGCGGAAAGAAGAGCCGGTGCCGCACCATACTCAAAGAAGACATGAGGCAGCCGTTCGATAGGCGCGGCAGGGCAGCGGGGGCAGTGTGCACCGGACCCAGAGTAGCGAAAACGGGAGCCAGACAGGAGTGCTCTAGCGAAGAAACGAAACAGCAGGTCGCGGTGACGGCTGGACTGCTTGCGGAGGAACGGATGCAGAAGCATCGAGAGTGAGTCCAGAACGAACGGCAGATCTTCATTCCACGCCTTGAGGTGAGTAGTGCGAGCAGGGACGTAGAGAGCGTTGCGAATGGCGGCCGGAGACGGAAAGCCGTTACGAGTTAGCTCAATACGAGCTGCGAGTGCGGCACCCGAACACAGCATGCCATAAAACCAGCCGTCGGCCACTCGGTTGTCCCTGGACAGCGAGAAGCGCCGAAAGATAGCAACGCCGTCGGACAAAAAACGCTCGACTTGTAGGACTGACTGCAGCGGCTGCTGACGACAGGAGCTCTCAAATGCCCAGGCGCCACCTTCCAGGTAGGCAGGTCCAGGCCCAAAATGGCGAAGCACGGGCCACCAGGTAGGGGGAATCGCACGACAGAGCTGCTCATAGATGGGAAACCCACAGGGAAAGGTGCTGGGCGGAAAGCGAGCATGGAATTCAGCTTTAGTGAGCTCACGTGCACCGCCAGGTAGAGGCACCAATAGGTGCCCAAGCCGTAAACCATGAAGCTGAAGAAACTTTTCGTTCTTCAACCCCCCGAAGGGTTTACCATTCGACTTGATGATCCATCTGTTGAAAACCACAGGCTCGGCAAGCAGGCACCAGGCTACCAGCGGGGGAGGGTGGATAGAGGGCGAGAGTGACGAGAAATCAGTAAGTTCAGCACGGGCATGGGGGGTAATGGACGGGTCCAGATAGTCAAGGATATCTGGATGGGGTAGGAAGCAGTGGAGCCCAAACGGGAGTGGAGAGCATGCCCGTGCCACTTGTTCTGCAGGCGAGGGGCGGAACCGTCATCCCATCTCGTGCCAAGCATCATGCTTGCTCCTGTACTCTCCACCCGCTCATCTCCCCCTTGCCTCGCGGCAGGAACTGGTGGTGTCGAAGAAAGCAGCAGAGGCGGCCAACCAAGCAAAGACGGAGTTCCTTGCCAACATGAGCCATGAGATACGGTGAGCCATGAGGTATGGTGAGGCATGAGATACAGTGAGCCATGAGATATGGTGAGCCATGAGGTATGGTGAGGCATGAGGTATGGTGAGGCATGAGGTATGGTGAGGCATGAGGTATGGTGAGGCATGAGGTACGGACACTAGCGTCACCTCTCATAATGGCGTTTCTGTATTTGACTGCACATCTGCCGCCCTGCCATCCGCTGCCTGCCTCCCCTCTCCTCGCCAGCGCTTCACGCCGTTCCCCCCGCCCTTCCGTTCCCACTCCCCCCTACCTTCTCGAGTGATGAAGAATGTCCACGTCCTTGTGGTCCTCCCCCCCTCCCCCCTGCGCGCAGCACGCCCATCCACGGCATCATGGGCATGACGCGGGTGGCGGGCGACACGCTCTCCTCGCTGCGCGCGCTGCTCCTGCCGCCCGCCTGCTCTGCTCGAGGGGAGGCTCGGGGGGATGGCAAAGGCGGCAAGGGGGGGCAAGCAGGCATCAGGGAAGGAGCAGTGTGGAGCGGGGGGCGGATGGCAGGGGCAGGGGCGGAAGTGGAGGAGGCGCGGCGCCTGGTGGGCGAGGTGGGCGATCAGCTGGAGACGGTGTTTGAGTCGGCGAGCGCGCTGCTGCACGTGGTGAACGCTGTGCTGGACGTGGCGACGATCGAGGCGGGCCGCCTGCTCCTGCAGCGCGTTCCCTTCCGCCCGCGCGAGGCCGTGCTCTCCACCCTCAAGGCGCTACAGGTGCCACTCACGTGCTGCCGGGGGAGGGAGGGGGGCGGAGGGTTGGATATTGCACTGGGTTTCCATGGGCATGGCATTGCATGGCGATGCATAGTGCAGTATGACGTGTGTGCCATGGCCATCGGGGTTGCTTACCTTACCCCACCATCGTGCCTCCATCCACCGTGTTCTCTGCCCCGTCCCCCCTCTGCCCGCGCGCCCCTCCCTCTCGCCACTCTCTCTTTGACTGCACATCAGTTGCAAGCAGCGCGTGACAGCCCAGCGCTCACAAACGCCTGCCATGCATGCATGTGCCATGCCCCCCCCCCGTGTTGTGTGGTGGCAGGAGCGGGCGGCGCAGAAGCGAGTGGCCCTGGCGTGGGACATAGCGGCGGAGGTGCCTGAGACGCTGGTGGGCGACCCCGTGCGCCTGCAGCAGTGCATCAACAACCTCGGTGAGCGCCGCCCCGCTCGCTTGCTTCACTGCATCAACTCGTCTCATCGTGGCGCGCTGTGCTGTGCTGTGCTGTGGACATAGGGGTTACGAGTAGTGCCTTGTGATTGACCCTCTGTGCATCAGCTGCTTGTGCGCTCTGTCTGTTTCTGTACCCCCATGCGCGCACTGCAAGCACGGAGGCAGTATGGCCTCATGGAGCGTGCGTCTGTCCTTCTCATGCCCCTGGGGCGCCATCTCACTTCTCTCTGCTCACCGCCTCCCTGCTCCTTGTGTGGCTGTGCATGGTGCCATGGCGTGGCATTGCATGTCGTGGCATGGTATGGTGGCATGGCGTGGTGGGTGGCGGCAGTGGGCAACGCCATCAAGTTCACGCACAAGGGCTTCATCGAGGTCACCGTGCAGCTCTGCGCCTCCCACCCCGCGCCCCACACACCCCACCAGAAGCACGTACAGGGCGAGCACGGTGCGGCAGCAGGGGCAGGAAGAGCCGGGGCAGCAGCAAGCGGGGAGGGTGTGGAAAGTGATGGTGTTGAGGGCAGTGTGAGAGGCGGAAGGAAGGAGGATGGCAATGAGGGAGGGAGGACCCATAAAGGGGCAGAGGATCTAGAGGCAGGTAACTTATTCCTGGCAGAGAGGCAGCACGGGATGTGCGAGGGTGGGAGGGAGAGCAGCCTACAGCTTGCATCAGCTGCCCCATCGGCCGCTGACTCAGATGGGGGTTCCGCTGGCAATGCAGCAGCAGCAGCAGTGGGCGACTGGGACCCATGCGGCAGAGCACCAGGCGTGCTCTATGCGAGGCACACAGGCGCAGAGCAAGGAGAGGTGCAGGGCGCGCAGCAGCAAGAGCAGGCACAGTGGCAGCGCCTCACTCCCACACACGCACACTTGCCTGCCGCTCCCCCACACCCTCACTTCGCCGGGGGTAGGCCAGCATGGCAGCAGGCAGCAGCGGCGCGCATGGTGCCATCACCGCTGCTGCGGTCGTCCAGCGACCCGCACGCCATTGCGCGCTACCTGCGCGCCATGAGGCAGCGCCTCGTAGACGCCAACCGCCCCGACGGCACCGCTGCCAACGCCATGCCCGCTGCCTCCACCCCCCCTCCTCTCGCCAGCAGCCGTGCTGATGCTGCCTACGCAGCAGGTGGCGCCTCCCCTGGTTACAGCCTGTCTCGGCGGTTGCTGGTAGCAGGCAAGCGAATTGGGGGGGCTTCGGGGGGCGAGTGGGCGGGGCTGGGAGATGTGCTTGCAGGGAGTGGCGGGCAGGCAGGAAATGGTGGTGCCGTGGATAGGGGGGGGGATTGGGTGGTTGACGTTGTGGATGGTGGTGGGGGCCGGAGAGACGAGAGGCCATGGGGGCACAATGCGTGCTTCCAGTACACGGGTGAGGCGGCGCGCGTCTCCTCGCCTTACTCTGCTGCCAGCAACACCCCCTCCCTTGCTGCGGCGGCTGTGTGGCACGGCCACGCGCACCACCAGCACAGCAACACGCACTCGGGCATTCTCTTCCACTCGCAGCCGCTGCTGCCCGCCGCTGCGCGCCCGCCCTGCGCTGCTGCTCCCCCTGCGGCAGCAAGCTCAGGTGCCCCTGGTGGCGAGGCCAGGCGCACGGCAGTGCGGTTGAGGCAGGCTGGGCGGTGCATGTCTGCTGATGGCGGCGATGCCATTGCTGAGGCTGCCATCGATGCTGCTGCTGCCGCAATTGCTGCTGATACTCCTGCTGCTGGAGAAGGAAGAGCGTGGGGTGAAGGGGAGGGGTTGCACGGCATTGAAGCGAGTGCACGAGTAGCGGAGGGCGTGGAGAGGGTTAGAGCCAGGGGGTGGTCAGCGGAATGGGGCAGGTTGGTGAGGGGGAGGGGGGCAGGAGCAGAGGGGAGGCGAGGGGAGGAATGGGAGCCGTTGACGAGGGGGTGTGGGGAAAGGAGCGAGGTGCGGGAGAGTGATGTGGGTGGGGCTGTGGAGTGGGGTTTAAATACAGGTATGAAGGGCGGGTGGGGAAGCCGTGATGTTGGAGAGGCAGTGCGGGGGAGCGCTCTAACTGGAGCTGCATCAGCAGCAGCGCCAGTGACGCCAGCAGCAGCATCACTGGCATCTGCGTGCCACGCGGCGTCCAGCAGTGAGCCGCATTTGCTGCGCCTCTCCTCGTGCCACCCCCTGCCCGCCTCTGTGCGTGCCTCCACCTCTCCCAGCACTGCTTCTGCTGCACCCCCTGGCCCAACGGGCAGCGCATGGGCGGGCCGCACCACAGGGCGTGGTGGGGACGAGGAGGAGGCGGGAGAGGCAGTGATGCTGCGCCGGGCGTCCACGGGCAGCAAGATGCGGCGCCGCCTGGCAGGCGCGCATGGGTATGGGTGGGGGCGCGTGCAGCCGTGGGGCGAGGGCGGGGTGGGAGGCCAGGCGGGGCAGTGGGAGGAGATGCTGCGGGGGCGCGGGCGCGCAGAGGTGCTGGCGCTGGCGCGCCACATGTGCAGCAGGGCGGGCAGGGGCCCCATGGAGTTCATTGGGGGGGTCAGCGCCGTAGGCAGGGAGGGCAGTGGCAGCGGCGCAGGGCTGGATGACAGGGATGCAGGGTCCGGTGTTGAGGGGGGTGGACTACCGGACAGTGGCGTGTGGCCATCGCCTGGCAGGGGGGGGGTGGGCGGGCAGGGCACAGAGGGAGTGGAGGAAGTGATGAAGTGGGCGAGGATTGGAAGTGCTGACGGTGGCAGGTGCTACCATGGTGCTGGCAGCTTGCATAGCGGCGCAGCAGCAGCATGTGCACCCCACCACATGGACCTCTCACCATCTTTTGCACACCACCCGTTCACCCCACCCCCCTCTGCCCCACAGCCTTTTGCAGCTGCAACTTTAGACTCTGTCCCGCCATCCCCTGATCTCGGTGCTGCTATCCTTGCTTCAGCTGCACCCATGCCACCCGCCACCCTAGTGCAATGCTCCGCACCGCTGCTGACCACTCCGGCCCTGCCATGTGACCCCTGGGCCCATCAAGGGTGCACTGCTTCTGCTGGCAGCGCCCTGCCGTCCACTCCAGACATGTGCGGCGATGACCACGGAATGCCATGGCCCCACTCACGTGACGTGGAGGAGCCAAGTGAAGGAGACAGCCAAGATGGAGAGAAGGAGGAGGAGGAGGAGGAGGAGGAGGAGGAGGAGGAGGAGGAGGAGGAGGAGGGGGAGGGGGGGAGGCGGAGGAGGAGGAGGGGGACGGGGACGGGGAGGGAGAGGGGAAGGGGGAGGGGGAGGGGAAGGGGGAGGGGGAGGGGGAAGAGGATGAGGAGGAGGAGGAAGAGGAGGAAGATGAAGAGGAGGGGGAGGCGGTGTGGTTGCAGGTGTCGGTGCGGGACACGGGCATTGGGATAGAGCGTGCGGTGCAGGGGGAGATATTCAAGGCGTTTGTGCAGGCGGACACGTCCACCACGCGCATCTACGGCGGCACGGGGCTGGGCCTCAGCATCGTGCACAAGTAACCATGCACGCATGCACGCACATGCATCTCTGTGCTTCCGAACCTTCGCTGCTCTACGATCAAGTATGATGTTCTACCATGCCCGTCCTTCAAGGTCCCATATCCCCAATCACCTCACACCACCGCAACCTGCCCCCCTCCTTTCGTCCGCATTCCCCCTCTGCCCCCTCCCGTGCACCGTGCTGCAGTCTGGTGTCGCTGATGGGCGGGCAGCTGCGAGTGTGCAGCCGGCTGGGTGCGGGCTCCACATTCACCTTCACCGCTCGCTTCCGCTCCGTGCCCTCCGTGCACCCCTCTGCCGCCCCCCACGGCACTCACTGCCTCCAGCCTTCCTCACTTGCATGCCCACACACCACTCTTTCCCCCTGCACCACTGCTCCATTGATCGGCTTCTCTCCGTCCCCTCCGCTCTCCTCGTCTCCCCCCCACACCTCGCATCTCCCTTCCACCTCGTCCATCACGCCTAAGCCCTCTTTCTCACCCAGTCCCGCTGCTGCTGCTGCTGCTGCTGCTGTTGCCGCAGACCAATCATGCACAACTTTTCTCTCCACGCCTCACTGTGCCCGCACCTCACACCCAGCCACCACCACCACCTTCTCTCGCCCCACTGCCGCCCCCCTCACTCTCTCTGCCTCGCCTGCTGCACCCCATGCAGAGCCCCTGCCATCTCTCTCCACTACGCACTCCTGTGACCCCAATGGCACTGCCACCATGCACCCACACCCACACTCGCTGCCGCAGGCCGTGCAACCAGCAGCAGTGCAGGCAGCAGCATATTCAGCAGCATTGGTTGTGCAGGGCTCCGTATCAGCAGCAGCACTGGGTGCGCGTGCACCGGCACCGCTTGTGCGTGAACCAGGACACAGCAAGCCCCACACGCCGCCCCCTGGATGCACCCCGGGCTCTGCTGCCCTGTCCCCTGCACCTGCCGCATCCCCCTCCTCTGCCTGCGCTGCGCCCCTTCCAGGGTCCCAGCAGCGGGCAGGTGGAGGCGCAAGAAGCAGCAAGGACAGCAGTGCGGGGGGTGGCCAGGTGCTGCTGAGGAAGCCAGTGGAGGGGAGGAGTGAGGAGACAGCCGGCGATGCAGGGGCGCAAGGCAGAGGAGGGAGAGCAGGGACGGGTGGAGGCAGGGCGGCGGAGGGGAGTGGCGGCGTGGAGGTGCTGTCGGGGATGCGGATACTGCTGGCGGAGGACAACGTGGTCAACCAGAAGGTGGCGCTGCACCTGCTCAGGCGGGCAGGGGCCGTGGTCACCGTGGTGGGCGATGGCCGGGCTGCGGTGGACGCCGTGACTGCGTGTCATGACGCATTTGATGTGGTGCTCATGGATATTCAGGTGTGCCTCTCACTCCACTTGCGCTCTTATCTTCCTCTCTCTTCCGCCTCTCTTCTCCCTTGCTTCTCTCACTCTCTCCTCTTTGTATCCCCATCTTTCTCCCCGACTGGCTCCTTGGTCCATCCGTCCTTGTGATTTGCCTCACACACGCCTGTGTGTCCCGCGCCTCTTATTCGACTGTTGCCATCGGAACTTCATCTCCCCCATCATTTTTTAACCGCCACCCCCCTCTACCACATGCCTCACGCCATCTGACCCTGTGGCAACCCCCTTGCAGATGCCTGTCATGGATGGCATGGAGGCCACTCGCACCATCCGACAGTGGGAGCAACAGCCCCTGGCGTTGCCAGACACCGCACCTAATCCACCTTGCCAGGTTCCACAGCTTCGCCAGCCGCAGAACAAGCGCCACATGGTGATCGTTGGTCTGACAGCGCATGCCATGCAGGGCTACAAGGAGAAGTGCTTCATTGCTGGCATGGATGGATACGATACAAAACCATTCCAATTACACACACTTGCTTGCACAATACAAAGTGCCATAGCGTCCGTAAGACAATTGGAGTGATTGAAAGTGCAAATAGTGGGAGCGTCAGTCAGGCTGTTCTGGGAAGGAGATTCATGTGGACGCATTGGCGTGGCCTTGCATTGATGTATGCTAGTTGCGCATGCCATCTTGGCAAGTGCTGGGAGTAGTAGTGAAGTGAATAATATTATTGTGTGCCCTCACACTTTCCATATTGTTATCTATCATGTTTTTAGCACCCACTAAATGCGGGTGTCCATCCATCCCTTGTGGATGGATGTGTGCATGCTGAAGCGAAATGAGTACCGGTAGGTGTACTGTGTTGTGATAAATGACGTTTCACATTCCTGCAAGTTCCGTTTTCAGTGTAGTTAGCAGTATCGAGTTTCTCAGTAAGGAAACAGGTCCGAGTGATGACGTCAGCATACCGCTTCAGTTACGCGATTAGGCGTAACGAACCGTTTCAGTCACGCGAACAGTCGCGACCCTATAGAATGACGAATAGGTCGCATAGCGCGATAGTGACGAACAGGTACATTAGCGAATAGGTACTTTCCCTAGAGATATAAATCCTTGTAATGCCTTTCTATCATCAACCTTGACTTTACACAGAATTATGTGCTCAGGTTATTCAACCTTCGACTACCCACAAGTTCATGTGCTCAGGTTCACTCTGATAAGACTTCCGCTGTCTTACTAGTCTACCATTCCAGCAAAGATCCTTGGTTAAGTACTCGTGTTAGCAGATTTTACACTTAGTCTACTGCAACACCAGACGATTTACTTCATGGTATGAAAGCTATCTGGAATTAAGACTACCGTCAACTATGACTGGTCCAACACCAGCACCATCCGCTGGATCAGTTACTGGGACTACTGGAGCACATTCCTCCACTACCGCCGCTGGTCTCTCAGCTTCTGGGCATTTTCCACCAGCCTACGCTAACATCGGTATGCAGAATCCGCCTTCTGTGAATACTCCAGGTGCTCCATCAACTGCACCTGCAACGCAACAGCAGCAATCACAGACAACAGCTCAGCAACAAGCATCAGTTCAGCCACCAGTTTCAACACAATCGATTTCGTCTGCATTCAGTGGAATGAGCCTTGATGGCTCAAGTTACTTGCGTGGAGCTACAGCTCCAAGTACTGGTTCGTTCGCTTTCTCACCTTTCGTACAGCAGCCGCAGTCGCAGCAGTTTCAGCATCCTTTTTATATCTTCGGACGTTCTCCTGCTCAGCAACCACAGCAAGTACAGCAACAGCAGTATCAGCAACAACAGCAACAGCAACAGCAACAGCAGCAACAACAGCAACAGCCAGGCATCGTTTTTCAACCTCCAAACTTACTTAACAATACTCAAATCAAGACAACTGTACCTTTCAATGGTGTTGATTTCTACTCCTGGAGCTTCGAGTTCGAGCTTCTGGCGCAGTCCGCTGGATTATGGCCGTTTTTCACTGGCGAGTTTACATACCCTGTCGTGGGAACACAACTGGAGCAGCAGAGTTTTTTACATGCCTCTCTCGGGGCATATACAGTTCTTGTACGGAACTTGTCGCCGAAGGAGCAGCTCGGCGTTCGATCTTTTCACTCAAGTTTCACACCAGCCGAAACTGCATGGAGACACTTAAAAGGGGTGTATATGGCGCGGGATACGATAACAGTGAGTAAAATCCTTTCGCAGCTGACAAATGTGCAGATGATGACAAACGAAAACGTCATGGACTACGTCAATCGCGTCCGTACACTACGCGATCAACTTGAAAAGAGCGGAGGATACTTCCCTCGTGAGATGTATCTCACGGTCCTTCTGGCTGGCCTTGGACCCGAATGGCGACAGACGCGCGCCTTCCTGCGTATGAATCAGAATCTCTCAGAAGCTGAAATTCCGTCGTATCTTCAAGCGGAGCAGCAAGATCTTGACCTGCAGTCACAACGCAACAAACAGGGAGATATACAACTCAGTTTCTATTCAACACCAACTCGACGTCCTCGAGACTTCTGTCAAATTTGCAACAAGGGAGGACATTCTACCGACCGATGCTACTTTAACAAGCGGTATTTACCTCCTGAAGAAACGCAGAGGTCGCAATCATTACAGCACCGACGACAGCCTTCGAAGCAGTTTTTGCAGCAACCTATGCCTCCAAAATCAGCATCTGCAATATCAACACCACCAACGACACTCAGTTCTGCCCCTCCAAGCAACTCATCAAAGGCGACAGCAAATACTTCAAACTCTGCCACTAATACGGTAACTTCAAATTTTCGTTTACCTACTTCATCCACTCACATGGTCAATTGCAGTACAGATACCGATACTTGGTACTTGGATAGTTGTTGTGGCCATCATATGGTCTCTTCAACCAATCCTTTCATCTACAACCGTCGTCGACTTCGTCAACCCTGCCCAATCACACTCGCCAACGGTCAAACAATTTCAGCAGAAAATATCGGCAGTCTACTTTTGACATCAATTGATACGGGCAAGTCTTTATGCCTTACCAGCGTTTTACTCGTCGACAATCTTGGCTTCAATTTAGTGTCAACTCTTCAACTCTTGAAGAAGAAAATCCGCACGGTCGGAAACTGCACGACACAGGAGCAAGAATTAATACATGACGTGGACAACACGTATATCGGAAGAGCAGCAACAAAGAATGGCGTATTCGTCTTACGCTTCAAGGCAGCAAAACCTTTTGAAGATGCCGCTTCTCTTCAAGCTCCTTCAATCATCGCAGCAGCCGCTTTGGTAACTGTTCCACCGATTGAACTCAGCAGCAGCGAAGAAGAAACTCCGAGTAGCAGCACCGCCAACATCCCTGCCGACACACCTGCTGTTAATATCAAAGAAGATATTTGTCAAGAACACGAGGAAATTCTGCAACTTGCACCTGAATTATTCTTCGACGCTACAACTACTCTCGACAAGACTTCTGCCAATTCTTCAACAACCGGTTTCGACAAGCCTTCAGAAACATCTTCAAGTACCACTCCATCGGAGAAAGGTTATGCACTCTCAAGGTTTTTCCTACCTTCATATTTCATGCTCTTGATTCTTGCTTGGCTGGCTCTAGCAGCAAGCGAGCTCAGTACCCCGCTGCAGACTCTCCTATCCTACAGAGAAGTCAATAATCACACTACGAGTTCCAACGACTACGAGCAAGGCTTGGGCATCAACTGCTACCCAACCCCTCGTCATCGCGTTCAAGAAAGCAACGAAGCAGAAGGGTTGAACAGTGCCCTACACGAGCTACGTGAGCAGCTGCGTGCACTGCTGACTCAACAAATTTCTCTGCCCGAAACTGCACCATCAGATCTGCCCGTCACTTCTCGGTTCTTTTTCAAACCCCAGAATGATGTCGAGGCTCCTCTACACCACGTCCAACACTCTTGTGGTTTTGCATTCGTCCCCTTCGGCCTTGCCACGTTCGTTGGCGCAACCCCAATCACTTACAACGTGACTCTTTTTTTTTTTTTTTTCTCTGCCGAAGTGAGGGGGGGAAGAAGGATCTACACGCACTTCGTCAAAGCCAAAATTCGTCAATGGAATGACCGCCGACAACTTACAGCACATCAAGTTTACACGTCACAAGATTCTAAATTGCAGATTTCATTCGCTGGACTCCAACCACGACGTGACTACATCGAACTTCCAGGAATGAAGGGGAGTGTTGTGATAAATGACGTTTCACATTCCTGCAAGTTCCGTTTTCAGTGTAGTTAGCAGTATCGAGTTTCTCAGTAAGGAAACAGGTCCGAGTGATGACGTCAGCATACCGCTTCAGTTACGCGATTAGGCGTAACGAACCGTTTCAGTCACGCGAACAGTCGCGACCCTATAGAATGACGAATAGGTCGCATAGCGCGATAGTGACGAACAGGTACATTAGCGAATAGGTACTTTCCCTAGAGATATAAATCCTTGTAATGCCTTTCTATCATCAACCTTGACTTTACACAGAATTATGTGCTCAGGTTATTCAACCTTCGACTACCCACAAGTTCATGTGCTCAGGTTCACTCTGATAAGACTTCCGCTGTCTTACTAGTCTACCATTCCAGCAAAGATCCTTGGTTAAGTACTCGTGTTAGCAGATTTTACACTTAGTCTACTGCAACACCAGACGATTTACTTCATACTGCACGCGGAGCAAAGTGAGGGGTTTTGCCTCGCCACAGTTCGCGCACGGTATCGGTGAATTCGTATAAAACTGACACTGTTCTGGAAGGAATGAGTTTTGGACTGTAGAACAGAGGAACCACCATTACAACAGTATACACATGATCTCGCTTACAGACATCCGTGCTTGTCGCACAATCACGGTTAAGGACCCATTGCCGTATACACCATGCTCTTATCCCCTAGTGTATGTGCACAATCGCTGTTCAGCATGAAACGACCCACAAGAGTCTACTGTACAAGATAGCGCACAGATTACGCGGCGACCAATAGGATTTGTCCAGAAGATTACGTTAGCGAAAAACAACAGCCTAGCGAAATCACTAGAAGGCTCACCGTCAGCCAACGAGCTGACAACACGCCACGTAGACACGGAAGTTTCTAGCATGAACTGATTCCTTTGTTCGAATGAATGAACCTAAGAACACGTCAGCGTTCGCCAGCCCTGTTCACAGGCGTGCTCCACGAACTTCAAATGCGTGGGTTTGAGCCCTGTCTATCCGAATGACCTCCATTCACACACTGTAACCCCATCCATCTCCGCTTTCGCCTAAGTGACAACATGTTTGCCCCTCGCTCCCGTCGCCTGCCTCGCCTGCACAGAAGGGCCCAGATTTCGCTCGACATGAAGGGAGAAATCTGTCGGCAGGCGGAAACCCACCAATCTTGGCGCCAGGAGGATCTCGCCCGTTGGTGTTTCACGAGGTTTGGGATTGTTCCTGACCGCAGCACTGTGGGGAGGATTGTTCGCCAGGCGGACAAGTGGAAAGCCGCTGCTGCAGCACAAAATGCCATCCGCCTTCGTCAGGGTCATTTCCCTAACCTGGAGAGAGCACTGAAGGCATTGGTGCAAGGAGCCGAAGACGCTGGCATGCCTCTCACTCTGTCGATTCTTCGACAGAAGGCTTTGGAGTTGCGCCCTGAGTGTGGCGTCCCAGACACTTTCGAAGGCTCGATCAGCTGGTGTCACCGCGCAATGGATCGCATGGGATTCTGTAACCTCGCACGCAAGGGTGAGGCGTTCGACACAGACAAGACAGCTGTAGAGCTGTGTAGGCAGCGCATGCCGGAGCTCATTGAGCATATCGGCGTCAGTCCGCGTGATCTTTACAATTGAGATGAGACTGCTCTCTTCCCGGGTCAGCAGCCTCGTCGTTCCTGGTCGGATGGTTCGCCCGTCGGTCGCAAGGCTGCAAAGGACCGCATCACGGTGGCGTTCTATGCAACGCAGACGGATCCAGCATGTATCGTCCTCTCGTCGTCTTTAAAGTGCGACGGCCGACTGACTTTAACGCGAACAGCTTCGATCCCGAGCCGTACGTCTACTGGCGCCAAAATCCCAAGGGTTGGATGACTTTCGAAGTGAGTGGCCATTCGTTTTGCATGTACGTACGTTTGTGAGTCTACCTTGCGCGCTCTCCGAAATGATACTTTCCCTAACTTTCATATGTGGTTCAATTGTTCTCTCCTCCCCCCTTCCCCCCGCCCCCCACCTACAGATCTTCACCTCTTTCTTCGAGTCAGTCAACGCCTGCATGTTCGCCGAACAGAGGCAGATCGTTATCTTGGTGGACAACGCCTCATCTCACAACCTACTTTCTCCCACCGCCACCACTGAGGTTGTCTGTGGCTTCCACTCGCGGAAGCTCAGCAATGTCCGAATCGTCTATCTTCCCCCCAACACCACTGCATACTGTCAGCCGTTGGACCAGGGCATTATCGCGACTGTCAAGCGGCGGTTCCGATCCAAGTGGCTACAGGAGCTGTGGAAGCTGTGGGACTCCCGGGTGTCACCAGCGTCGCAGGCGACGAAGAAGCCAAAGACATGGCAAACGGTGCAATGGCTCTCCGATGCATGGGGCAGTGTTGAGCAAGACACCGTGCAGCGGTGCTGGCACCACGCCAAGATATTGCCCCGCAGCTGGAGTCGGATCCTCCCGCACCTCATATACGAGAGCTCTGACCCAAGCGACCAGACAGAAGAATTGTGGGTGGTGGGATCACAGATTGACCAGTTCGCGTTCGGTGCCGACGCCCTCTCCGCCGAGGACTTCACTCGCATCGACGAGACACACCCGACTTGCGAGCCCAAGGGCGTCGATCCTCTCTCCACCGAACCCCCTCTAGTGCGCCAGACGGGAGGAGAGCCTCCCTTCTTCATCGAGCTGTCTGAGCGCGCGAGGGCAATGCGGCGGGTTCGGCGCCTAGTGACTGATCTGCTCATCGCTTATGCGAGGGCGACGCGGATCCGTCCGCGCTACCTCAAGGAGCTGTTCGACATCCGAAATGCTGATTTGATTGAACGCCTCAAGAGGGCGAGCCCGAAGCCGCGCAAGACGTTCAACATCGACCTGAACTACGCTCCATCTCCTCGCACTTCAGCCAGTTGCAGCGACGATCGAGACACTCAGGACACCGCCATCAGCCGTGAACGACTTCTGCAAGCGACGGCTGTGATGGACGGCTTTGATGGCGCGGCGGAGATCATGAGGACCTTTTAAACCCACCCTGTGTACCTCTCCATATCTCCCCTGCATCCAATGTCACCTTGTTAACACTTTCCCCTCTGTCGTGTGCGAGCCATGTCCTTGTTGTAGTGGTGTGCGTTTCCTCGTGTGCCTCATTGTTTGCGTGGGCGTGGGTTTGTGTGCCTATCTGGACTGTGATTGTTTTTGCGTGTGTGAAGGTGTGTGTGCTTCTGTGTGCTGTGATTCTTTGCAATCTCGCCCGTTGGTGTGTGCGTGTGCGTCTGTGAAGTGGTGTGCGGATATGTGTGCCTCTTTGGTTTTTGTTTCTTCATGAGTTTGTGATTCTCAGCTGCGCGACAGATGCTAATACAGGAGAGTACGACCATATGGACAGTGAACGTCATAAGCAACTTGGGAAGGCTGAAAATGTGGCCTTGGGCAGGAGTTGGAACATGTGGTTTCATCTCTGGAAATACGTGGATCTGTTGTAATCTAAGTGTTGTAATTCTGCAGGTGTTGTCTCATAAACGTAGTGCAATGCTGTTGTTGTTGTAACATGAAGCGTTTCTTGCGAGTCAGAAGGCCCTGTGCGTCGGTTACCAACACGGACGCACATACGCCGTTCGCATTTAATGACTACAGTAAGGCTACTCCCACCCCCGAAGTGTACAAGCCCTTTTTGCCCAGTGTTTTGGCCGGAGGATACATGCACGCACTGCGCAAAAAAAATGCGTGCCTGTATCGTGGAACAGGTGTACTGTACAGAATATTTATGCAGCGTCTAGAAATGCGCCTAAAGAGAATGTGTCCCAGAAGTACATTTTCGCTCAATACCATACCCCACCACTTCATAATGATATTGGATCCTTCTGACCCAAAAAGCGCCTCACCCAACCGCAGTCAGGGACCATTCTACACCTCGGGTATCAGTCGAGGCTGACCCGCGGTCGAAGGAACCGCGGGGCTTAGAGGCCCAACCTTGGGTCTAACAGCTCTGGTGTGTTTCCAGTCAAACAGCCGTCAAGAGTCGTCAAGACAGCAGGCAATTTTTTTCCACCTTGGGTGTTCCCGTATAACACTATTTTCATACACGAGCTCCATAATCTACCCTCAAACGCATGCTTGGGACCCAGGGTATTATGGAGCTCGTGTGTGACATGAGTGTCATACGGGAACACCTGAGGTGCAAAAAAATTGCCTCGGGTCTTACGACTCCTGACGGCTGCTTGACTGGAAACACGTCAGGGCTGCTAGACCCAAGGTTGAGCCTCTAAACCCCGCGGCTCCTTCGACCGCGGGTCAGCCTCGGGTCAGACCCAAGGTGCAGAATTTACTCACATTCTCTTTTATAGATTGGGAGTCTGGTTGGGACAGCCCGTGAAATTATGAAACGAGCCAATTTCAGGGCGCAGGTTTGCGCTCTCGGGATTCGGGACAAGCCTCGAAGCAGGAATTCGGGGCGTTAGTTCTACGGGCGAGATCACCCAAGCTAGCACTGCGGGCCATCCAGTCCATATACACATGTTTTCATCTATTGTCTCACCCGGAACAACCTAAATTTGAATCCCACCAACTACGAGGTTCTTAGCATGACTCGCGTTGACACTGAACCTGATTGGCTGTAGTGTGAATGGGATAGCGGGAATCCGAGCTGCAAAGTCGCACTGGCAAGTTAACTCGTGCACGAGCAAGACTTCGAAATGAGGTGACAGTGCTAACTGTGGGTTTCCCCCTTCAATGACTCGTTTGCCCGGGTTTGACATTTCCCTGTTTACAGGTTTAGGCCGTGTGCAAAAAATGTAAAACCAAATTGAAAAACAAGTGTATTTGATGCCCTGAAAATCTGTCTTGAGACTGCCCCGAGCGCGGAACACGCCTTCAGTTTCTCGTCGCAGCTCAGGACATGGACACGTCATTCTTTAAAATAAAGACAAACCAATCAGAAAACTACACGACGACTAGAGCCATCATTTGTCTCGGCAACCAGACGAGGATGCACTCCCCGCCGCTCGTTTTGACAGCAGGGATGTGTGTGTGTGTGTGTGTGTGTGTGTGTGTTTGTGTGTGTGTGTTGTGTGTGTGTGTGTGTGGGTGTGTCTGTGTCTATGTGTGTGTGTGTGTTCTTTCCACAACGCTCATTCCCGAGGCCTTTTACTGTACAGAACTCCTCGCCCCTTCCACGAAGACTGCTGCCATGTGACAGCTTCTCAGACAATCTTACTCGAACTTGGCCCTTTCAGCCTCACTCCCATCCCATCCTGTTGCCCAATTGCCCAAGACGCGTTGACGGTACGCTTTTCCCAACTGCTAGACAGTGTGTCGCCCCCGTCTAGCCACAAAAATGTCCGTGCTGGCGGATTTTTTTTGCTGCGTCACCTTTGACGAATCTGTCATTTGTTGACCTGGTTGGTTCTTTGGGGCTGTCATTCATCCATTCTAGTGGCGGAATGGTTGCAAGTTGCCACCAATATCGCGTGCGAAGCAAAGGGTGGTCTGATCAGGGCAGGTACTGTAATTTCCCATGCACCGACCACATTTGTGAAACTGAAATTGTTGGGGGAAAGTTAGGGAAAAATCTTGCTCGATGTCATCCGCAAGTGTCATCCAGACCTGAGCGGAACAGGGTATTACAAGGCAGGAATCACCCTTAACTTTTTCCCTCGCCCAGGATCATGCCATACGTCATCTCACGCACATGCCGAGGGAAGCATCGCGCGAACAGACGGAAGCCAGGTCCTCGGGGCAGCGGGGGGTTTGCGTCGCGTGGTTCATTATTTCAGCTTTGTCCCCCGCCATTCGCGCTGTGTTGGATAAATTACGCTTCCTCCCTCTCACTTCATCCTAGGCCTTCTACTAGCCTTTCTTTCTGCCACTTCCATCTGCTGAAGTCATCTCACTAGTTGCGGGCGAGCACCTGAAATGGCGTTGCCAGCAGAAGGCCCGAAAGCTGGGGTAGACCATCCTGAGAAGGAAGTGCAGTTTTTGACATCTGATCCCATCGACATTGGGAAACCTGCGTCCGATGCCGCGTTGACGGAGAGCCATTTGATGCTCGTGAAAGCGTTCTATCATGCCGAGAAGCCTGCCTTGCCCGCTCCTTCGGCCGGGACGTGCGATGACTTAGCATGTTTCGACTGGTGCCCTTCTTCGCCCACTTCCGCGCTCACCCATTCCTTGCCGTCGCTATTTCCACCCTCATCTCCTCACGGATGCTTCTCGGATTTCGAAGGAGACATGGTGACAGAAACGAGAGTCCCCGACGCGGCTCTCGGAAACGAACCCCTGTGGCGCGCCAATGCGGGCGAGTTGCTGCTGTCGCAACGGAACCTAACACCTCCCGAAGCTGCCCGCGTCTCAGAAACTACTACGAATTCCTTGGCGTCCCGCAAGCGCCGGTTCTCTGGTACCACCGACTCCGTGAGCAGCTTCATTTGCTGCGACGGCGAGCGCGCACTGCCGCACGGAGATGCTGCACCCGCCCACTGCCGCACCATTCAAGGCGCGGCACCCGAGAGTTGCGGGGCGTGCATGGAATGCACAGAAGGCGGGACCCCGCCGCCGTTGTCAGCGGCGTGCACTCGGAGGGCGGACGACGTGGAGCACGCAAATCCTGTCGCGCACCCACCCAACAGCAGGGGTACAAGTGTCGCAACCATTGCGATGCTTCCCAGCGTACCTATCATCGGCAGCTCGACAAACTGCCGCCCGCGGCCGCTCCCCGCGTCCATGCGGCTGACCATGGCGGACATCAAGCGCGTCATCGGGCTCAAGACAGCGCCTCCCACCAAAAAGTGAGATTCGAGCCGAAAGACGTGTCTCCGATGTTGGTTTGTGTTCCTAGCGTTCCGCAGATCAATTTCAACATGATGGTCGGCCCCCGCTTGACTTGTCCCCTTGCCCCTTCTCGCGTGTGTCAGACCACGGAGAGGAGAAGCCACGCTGCCAGTGCAACCTGGTAAGCCGTGCTCGGCGGACACGCACGCGCAGTCATCGCATCACGCGCCACCGCATCTTCCGCACCGCACGCGTACCAGCCTTCCCCGATCTCATCGCTCTGCCAGCATCCCCGTGCCCTTGATTCGAACACAGCACGAGCCTTCTCGCTGCCTGCCAGGTGTTGCCGCAATGCCCAGCCATAACATCCGCGCGCCGCATATGTCTCCCACGGCGTCCCCGCAGACTCCGTCCCCATTGGCGGCGGAACCGGCGGTCGTCCCGTGTCACTACGACGAGGTGGAAACCAACGGCCACTCGTGTTCTCCCTGCGACTGCCCGCTGCCCGACTCCATGCCCCCTGCATCCTTCCTTCCATCTCTGGCCGCAGCCTCGCCCGTGTCAGCGACCGAGGCTGTGGCTGGTCCACACTGGGCGAGGTTCGGTGCACGGAGTGGCGGCAGCAGCAGCAGCCTGGACTTAAGGCCTGTACCTCCCCCGTCCTCCAACCCGTTGCCCATGGCATACGATGAACGATTCCGCCACTCTGCCCCAGTATTGCCTCCTTACCCTGGCCCATTCGCCATACACATGGGCGTAGGCGCGGGTATGGGCCTTGGGCTACAAATGGGAGCAGTTGGGCTCGAGTGCGGGAGTTGCGAGGAGGAAGGGTGCACCTGTGGTGCGGGTAAGACCTGGGATGGGAAAGAGATAGAACCAGCGCAGATCCCAGTCCCGTGGCTGTCGACGCCAGGAGCAGCACTGAGCACTGGGGTTCTCCCGTGGCTCTCGATGCCCCCTTGCCATGTTCAGCCCCTGCAGTGGCAGCAGAACCAACGTCTCGAGCAGCAAGCAGTGGACGCCTACCCTTTGCCTCTTCCAAGTATGAGCAGTGCATTACCGTGGGATTTAAACGTGCATGCTGGTGTTGCTGGATACTCAATGGAGCGGGTCGTGTGGCAGGACAAAGAACATGGTGCTGCAGAGTTTACACACCCAACTGTGCTTAGTCTCGACAGCATGGCTGCAAGGGGTCAGGAGACAAGGGGTGGAGAAGGCCTACAACACCGGGCCACGGAGCACGACACTGCTGCTAAGGGTGATCGTGCGAGCTCAGACGATGAGAAGGAAGTCAAAAGGTGAGAGATTGCCGTTCCATCCTTCAAGCATATTGTGAACATTTCTGCAAAACACTGGTGCCGTTGACATAATAGAAACTCACTAGTAGATATTTGTTCTTTCAGAAAGGAGTCTAATCGAGAATCTGCTCGACGGAGTCGCGTGCGCAGACAGGAGATGATGGATCGGCTGAATGGAGAGGTGAGGGGGTCAAAGCCTTTGTCTGTCATTCCTGGGTTTCAGTGGGGGTTGGTTGGTTGTTCATAGAAAGAAATCCATCTGAAGTGTCAACCATGACAGTTCCTATAAGTTCGCGAGCTTATGGAAGAGCTTGGTGCTTATGGCTGCTTGACTCTTTGCAGGCTCGACAGCTCCAGCAGACCAACAGAAGTATATCCGAGCAAGCATCAAAAGCAGAGGAGGAGCTGAAAGCTCTTAAAGCAGTCCAACAAAGGCTCAAGGACGAATGTGCAGAAGTGAGGAAGCAGCTTGATGCAGCCGGCATCAACCAAGACGAGGCCTGGACCAGTGTTTGTTGAAAATGTGTGATTCCTGCGCCTTTGGTTGCACTCTATCAGAATCAGGTGACTGCAGCACAAGTGAGTCACACAATTGCTGTTCAGATCGATAGTGTGAGCCTGATCCAACGTGGTTTCTCCAATCCATGGTTGTAGGAGCATAAGCTTACCATTTTATGAGAAGTCAGTGCAATGGGTTATGGTGTGCCTGCTTTGATGGTTTTGCTGCGTGTTTCATTCAGTTATAAACACATTTATGGTGTGATTGTTGCATAAGCATGATAATAGTGAGAAAGGCAAGTCTTAGGAATGAGGGTGGGAACTTTTCAAGGATTTCCTTGTAACGTCACGAGATGGTTATCACTTTCACCCTTGTACTGTACGTAACTAGGTTTCTTCGAACTACACGAGGCGCACAATGCTGTGACGATCATCCACGATGTGCGGGAGAGGGACGTGGAGGGGTGACGACTAGGGTGATGGTCATCAGCATTCTTCGCCAAGGCTTCGCGGAGAATCCTGACCCCAGTCTCGGGGTGGCGAAATTTCCAGCCCAGTTGGCGAGGAGCGAGAATGTCGGGAGCAAGCGCGTCTGTCGGCACACGACAGCCTGAAGCCCGTCATGTCAGCTAGTCAGAGCTGATGTGGTTCGCATGGAGGATGGCGAAGTGCTCCGATGGCATGAGTTTTAGCCAAACCTGCGCTATAGGCTGCTGCGCGCTGATGCCATCGGTCTCGACTTGTCAAGGGCGGACGCCCGCTGATTAGAGAAGCGTGGTTCCGCCAAACCTCCCCCGCACGCGCAATTCAAACCCCGCAATGCCGCCAGCTCACCCCAGTTGCAGCCGCGACGCCCCCCGACGTAGACGGTGGCAGTGGGGGGGGAAGAAGCTCCCCCTCCAGTTCAGCTTGGCCGGGCTCGTGTTGGCCCTGGAGCCATCATCCCTGGAGCAGCTCGTTGTGCCTTGCCAAAGATCGTCCGCCATTCTTGCGTCATCTGATTCGTGAAGGCAGTGACCTCCTGGCCTCCCTCCATGGCGTCCCCGATTCCAACAGCCGACACGAAACGCCACACCATTAGTGAAACCATGGCTCCGTTGGAGCTAGAGCCACGTCATAGGAACCCACTACAGCAGCACCGTAAGTCTATTCGCGTGTCCGTGTGCGAGAAAGGCGGCAGTAAGGCTATCTGTTCTATGTCGCTGTCGGACACGGCTCTGGCGGAGAGCAAGCTGCTAGCGGACTCGCTATCGGACCACTGGAACGACCTCGTCGCCACGTCCATCAGCTCCAGCAACGCCTCGCCGCAACTCGCCCCTCCGCATTCGTCGGCGCCTGCCAAGACATCAGCGAGTCCTGGCTCAGTCGCCGGCAGCGTGTCCAGCAGCGGCGGCACAGCGGCCGAGGAACCGCATGTTCAGCTCATGGTCAGTGATTACGTCGCTGACGTCAGCTCATACGAAGCCACGCTACGACTTTTAGACGGGAAAGACCCGAAGGCTGAGATAACGTCGGTGAGCAAGGCTCTTAAGATACTCCAGGTGGCCGCGGACCTGCAGTTCGACGACGGTATTAACGCGTGCCTGCGGTACCTCGAGGCCGTGCCGTGGTCCACGGACGAGGAGGTCGAGGTAGTTAATGTCCTCGCGCGCCTCGGCATGGACCAAACTAAGGGCGGGCTGCGCGTCCTGGCGCGTCTCGGCCCGACGAGCGCCGAGGCGGTGTACAACGTTCTCAAGAAGCTCGTCTCTCAGGCCGTGGCGCGCGCCGACGCAGTGCCGCCCGCCGACCCGCAGTCCAAGGCCATGTGGCGGGCATCCGTGGAAAAGCTCTTCACCGGTGGGTCACTGCGCGCCGAGGTGCGGAAGCGCGTGTTGTTCGAGCAGCTGGACGAGTTGATCGACCGCGTGCAGGCGTGCGTGGTGGAGGAGGCGGCCGGGGGAGGCGGCGTCATGCACTTTGTGGACATGGCGGCCGACGCATCCAAGGAGCTGGCGGCGAAGTTCGCGGTGGAGATGGACAACGTGGCGTGGCTGATGGGCACGATGGTGGACCGGCTAGGGTTCGCGGAGTACATCATCAAGTGGCTCAGCGAGGACCAGGGCTTCGTGCGCCACGTCGAGTACTTCACGCACAGAGATAACCGCGCGGAAGCCGCCATGTACGACCCCTTGCTGCCTATCATTCTGCGACTGCTGACCCTCATGGTGGGCGGCCACGCCATCATCCCCACCAACACGCGCGCCGCGCTAGTGAAGCTATGGCTGCCCGTGCTGACGACCATTCCTCGGCTGCCCGCCGTGTTCTCGCGCGAGCGAGGGCGGCTGCTGGGCGAGATGCTGGGGCAGGTGATCCTGACGCTGCCGTCCGCGCAGCAGGAGGAGGTGATGGACCTCTGGCTCTCGCACTGCGGCGGGCGCTACAACGCCTGGCTCGACATGGCCGCCTTCCTGCAACAGTGGCTGGAACGAGCCGCAAGGAAGATCAGGGACTGAGGGAGGGGGGACGCCAAGGCAGGCGACGCATGCGGAAGGCCAGGAGCGGCTCGAAGGGCTGGTGGATGGCAGGGGGGGGGGCGGGTGGCACTGGCATGACCTCGGGCATGCTGCAGCAGGCGCAGCCATGGGCGCAGGTAGAGTGAGGTGGAGAACGAGGGTGAGCGCACAGGGGTACCAGCAAGGGGTGGGGCTGTTACAGTGACACAAGGACTAGAGAGCGATGCTGCTTGTGTATATTGCTAGGTGCCGCTGACGAGGTTCATACGGTAGATAGTGTTGCTTGTTGATAGGCTATGTGCCCATGTGCTTCTGTGCACATGTGCTGCCCTAGCCTGGAAGCACGCACATGCACATGATGAGCCATAGCTGCAGCTGCAGGAGCAACCTCTGCTCTGCAGTGCGCATGTGCTAGCTCGTGCTGAGTGCAAGGGAAGACACCCTTGCAGTGTTGGCCTGCAGCATCATGAGGTTGATCTAGCATGTAGTGTGTTTGTGCATTTGTTTGTATTGCCTTGTTTTGCTTCCTAGTTCTAGTTAGCGTTGCTTATTGAACATGAGGATCAAATATAATCTGTACAACTCCACTAAGCAAATGTTACATGTGGTACCCTTGTCAAAAGACTAGCTTAGCTAGGAAGCCATAGAATGGCACAAGGTTTAGCTAGGAGCTAGGAGGAGCCTGAGAATGGCGAGAGGTTTTAGGTGCTAGGAAAGTTGAGGAGAGAAAAGAGAGTTGGATTAGAAGAGAGGGGAGTACAAGGAGGGGTTTGTACCCCCTACAGAAAGGTTCAGTAACAACCTACCAAGCCTATATTAAATTATAACTTATATAATTTGAACACACCCCCTAGGCTTGGTAGTCACATGCCCACACACACCCACACCCCCTAACCTAGCACCCCCATTCCAGCCACAGTGACAGCGACTCTAGGTCGGTCGACCCACGGTGCGTGAGGCGGCGACGTCGACCGCAGGGGCTGCGGCGGCGACGGCAGCAGCGGCGGCAGTGTCGACAGCGGCGGCGGCGGCGGCGTGCGGCTGCGTGGCCCCGACGCAAGCGGCGACAGCGGCGGCGGCGGCGGCTTCGACAACAGCGGCAGCGGCGGCGGCACCCGCACCTCTCGGTGACGTGGCCAGGCCCCGCGACGGTGGGACGGCCGGCGGGAGTCAGCCGTCGTCTGCGGAATGGAAGAGGGCACAGGGGAAGGAGGGGGGTGGGGGGGGGGGGGGGGCGCCACAGGCTGACATGCGGCGGCCGGTCTAGCGGCGCCACAAGCGTCACGCGGCCGGCTGCAGCCCGACGACGCCATCATGGAGCGGCGTCGATGCCGCAGCGGGGCGTCGACGTTGCGACGGCAGCACGACGTCGCCGTTACGCCGACCGCGCGCTGTCGCGTAGACGCCGCGGCAGCGTGACGGTGCCGTCACGTCGCGACAGCATCTTGACGCGACGGCGGAGCTGCGGCACGACGGCGCGGCCACAGCAGCTGGACGCGGGCGCCATGGACGTCGACGGCGGCGCCGCGGCACGACGACGCGGCCACAGCAGCTTGACGCGGCCGCCATGGCAGCGCGAGATAGAGAGAGAAACGAGCACGCAGCGGAAACGCGAGGAGCAGGCCCACACGGAACGAACTGCTCTGATACCATGTCAAAAGACTAGCTTAGCTAGGAAGCCATAGAATGGCACAAGGTTTAGCTAGGAGCTAGGAGGAGCCATGAGAATGGCGAGAGGTTTTAGGTGCTAGGAAAGTTGAGGAGAGAAAAGATAGTTGGATTAGAAGAGAGGGGAGTACAAGGAGGGGTTTGTACCCCCTACAGAAAGGTTCAGTAACAACCTACCAAGCCTATATTAAATTATAACTTATATAATTTGAACAACCCTATGTTATGAAATAGGAAGTGTCAATGTACTAAAACGTGAGAATACAATGTCGCTATTGCAATGAGGGCACGAGGTTATATAGGAGTTGGCGTACTAGGGCGATAACCTCGGAACGTGGGTAGGTTCGGCAATGTGGCGACAGTGCCAGACGCGACTCGGGAAAGGGTTGGGCCGATAATTGAGGCCGAACGTGACGAGTCGAGGAAGTCGGTGTCAAACATGTGTATTTGTCATGTTTGTATAGACTGTATAGAGTCACCTCTTAGAGGATACAAAACTTAGATATATTTGTGTGTACTCTCACTTTACGATTATTCAATTATTCTGATATGGTATCACGCGTAGGTAGGATCCCCCCCCCCCACCTACCGCTTCCGCTCATGCCCCCTAGCGCCCCTTCCTGGGCCCCGTCGCGCTCCTCCCAGGCCCCGTCGCGCTCCTCCCAGGCCCCCTAGCGCCCCTCCTGGGCCTCGTCGCGCTCCTCCCAGGCCCCGTAGCGCCCCTCCTGGTCCTCGTCTCGCCCCTCCTGGGCTTCGTAGCGCCCCTGCCAGGCCCCGTCGCGCCCCTCCTGGGCTTCGTAGCGCCCCTGCCAGGCCCCGTCGCGCCCCTCCCAGGCCCCGTCGCGCTCCTCCCAGGCCCACTAGCGCCCCTCCTGGGCCCCGTCGCGCTCCTCCCAGGTCCCGTAGCGCCCCGTCGCGCCCCTCCTGGGCCCCGTAGCGCCCCTCCTGGGCCTCGTCGCGCCCCTCCTGGGCTTCGTAGCGCCCCTCCTGGGCCCTGTAACGCCCTCCCAGGCCCCGTCGCGCCCCTCCCAGGCCCCGTCGCGCTCCTCCCAGGCCCCCTAGCGCCCCTCCTGGGGCCCCGTCGCGCTCCTCCCAGGCCTCGTAGCGCCCCTCCTGGGCTCTGTCGCGCCCCTCCTGGGCCCCTTCGCGCACCTTCCAGGCCCGTAGCGCCCCTCCTGGGCTCTGTCGCGCCCCTCCTTGGGCCCCGTAGCGCCCCTCCTGGGCCCCGTCGCGCCCCTCCCAGGCCCCGTCGCGCCCCTCCCAGGCCCCGTAGCGCCCCTCCTGGGCCTCGTCGCGCCCCTCCTGGGCTTCGTAGCGCCTCTCCTGGGCCCCCCGTCGTGCCCCTCCTGGGCCCCGTAGCGCCCCTCCTAGGCCTCGTCGTAGCCGTCGCCGTCGCCCGGCCCCGTCGTGCCCGACCGGCGCCGTCGCGCCCGCCCGACCCCGTCGCCGCCGCCCGGCCCCGTCGCGCCCGCCCGGCGCCGTCGCCGCCGCCCGGCCCCGTCGCGCCCGCCCGGCGCCGTCGCACCCTGCCCGGCCCCGTCGCGCTCGCCCGGCCCCGTCGCAGCCGCCCGGCCCCGTCGCACCCGCCCGGCCCCGTCGCACCCTGCCCGGCCCCGTCGCAGCCGCCCGGCCCCGTCGCACCAGCCCGGCCGCCGTCCCGCTCGCCCGGCCCCGTCGCACCGGCCCGGCCCTGCCGCACTCGCCCGGCCCCGTCGCCCCAGCCCGGCCCCGTCGCGCCCGCTCGGCCCCGTCGCCCCGTCTCGGCCCTGTCGCACCAGCCCGGCCCCGTCGCGCCCGCCCGGCCCCGTCGGGCCAGCCCCGGCCCCGTCCTCCTCACTGGTACGGTTCCCCCCCCACCCCGCCCTGCACCGCACTGTACCGCACTGCACCGCACTGCACCGCACTGTACCGCACAGTACCGCACTGCACCGCACTGCATCGCACTGCACCGCACCCCACCTAGCTGCACCGCCCTGCACAGCACTGGACTGTTCCTGATGGCGGCGGAGCTTCGCTTCGACGCTGAAGGTCAGCCCCTAGAGTTCGAGGCGTGGCTTGCCGACCTCCGCCGCCAACTCACTGGCCAGCGGCAGGATGGTGAACCGCTTTCCGCACACCTTGACGGTACGCTCCCCTGCCCAGACCCTCCTGCTATTCTGCCCGCTGACCCCACACCCACTGAGCGTGAGTCTACTGCTGCCACTGCCCGTGCGCGCTCTGTCTGGCTTTCTCGCGATGCTGTCGCCCAGCTTGCCATTAGCAACGCCTCCCCCCGTCCGAGCGTCCTCGCTTTAGGTCCCTCACTACTGCTCAGGCATACTTAGATGCTGTCATCAAGCGCTATTCCACCCCTCCGGCTGCCTCGGTGGGTCGCCTGATCCTCCCGCTGCTCTTTCCTGACCTTGCTTCGTTCCCCACTGTCTCTGACCTCGCTGCCCACCTGCGCTCGATAGAGGAGACCTGGCGCGCGCCTGCACTGACGCACAGCTTAGAGCCCACCAGCCGCCCATTACCTCTACCCTCTACCTGCTTGCCACCCGCCTCCCTGACCGCCTTGCTGTCGCCCGCGACCGCTTCCTTAGTGTTCACCCCGCAGACCTCACCCTCACTGACTTTGTCGACACCCTGACTGTGATAGAGACCCGTCACCGCTCCATCGCCCAGGCGAGCGGTGTCGTGCCGGTCCCTATCTTTCAGGGTTGTGCCCCCGCTCAGTGTACCTTCTCCGACGGCTCTGCCGCAGTGGCTGAGACTGCTGCTGCAGCGCAGGCCCGTTCTGGGAAGGGCCGCCGCCCAAGGCTGGGCGCGGCGGAGGGGCGGCGGGGGTGCGGGCGGGGTAGTGGTGGGGTCGGGTCGCCTGGTGCTGGAGCGGACGAGGGGACCCTGCCCAGTCCAGCTGAGTCGCCGCCCCTGCAGTTGCAGCAGCCGCAGCAGTCGCAGCCTTCG